>SJYC01019317.1:0-17420 GCA_006408675.1 Madoqua kirkii | reverse complement strand
ACTGGACCAATTTGGGGGTGGGGGGTAGAAGAAGGGGCCGGAGGGGAGGGCAGGTCACATAAGTGTGGCACAGGTAAAACAAAGTCTGAGTTAGGGGTTAGCATTGGTAACAGTGCGTTTACCTTTCTGCTCCACTTCTACTTTAAGCATCGGAAGAGAGAGAGAAAACAAATTGAAAAAAAAAATGTGCAAGAAAAAAAGAGAAAAAAAAAAGATTAAATTGCTTTCGTTTCTTTTCTGGCAACACGCCCCCTTTTCCTTTCTTTTCCTCACTCCTGGTTCCCCAACCCCGAAGGTAGCGTCAGCCCCCGCCCCCACGTCCTTTCCTCCTAGGGAGGATGTCAGGGAGACAGTCACAGGGAGGAGGGAGACACACGGGAGGACAGAGACTGAGAGAGACACGGGTTGGGGTGGGGAGAGGGGGTATACAGGTAGGCAGAGGGACAGGGCCCTCAGCCCAGAGGGGGCACCCTCAGTGCAGCAAGGCTGGGGAGGGCAAGCCCCAGCCGGGAGGCAGCTCCGCTCCGGGGGGCACCAGGAAGGGATGGTGGGGGGTGGAGGAATCCCTTGGTCCCCTCCAGCCCTGCCTGCTGCCCTCGTGCTAGAACCGGGGGCCCAGGAGGGGATTCAGTGCCTCCCTCAGCCTGGGAGCACCACAGAGAAAACACGCAGAACGCCCTCCCCTTCTGTGCTGGCCTTAAAAGAGTCCAGCTGCGTTTCCCCAAACCCTCGGTACCCCTCCCCCTACCCGGAAGCCAACACAGAGAGAGGGTGGCGTCGGACAAGAATGATGGAGAGGCAGACAGGCGGAGCCTGGGGCCTCCAAGAGCTCCACAGGGGAGACGAGGCAGAGAGGGAAGAGGCTGGGCTGGGGGCGACATCACAGACGGGGCAGGACAGCAGGAGGGGCACAGACACGCTCCCCCGCTCCCCGGGGGGCAAGCCCGAGGCTCAGTCTCTCTGCCCAGCTGCCCCCTGGGGGCCCAGGAGCTGGGAGCTCCCCAGCCTGTGGCTGGGATGGGCAGGCGGGCAGCACCTGGAGAGGAAGGGGGCACGGGTTAGACTGTGCTCAGCTGCAAGGCAAATCCAGCGTTAGTCGGGCCTGTCGGTACGTGTGCCAGGGGAGGGGGGGCGCCCCACACACCCACTGCACCCTTCCACGGTAGCCCCGCACCCACCCTCGACCAGCACTGGGGTCACCCCAGCCCCTGAAGCCCATAGCAAGTGGGGCTGCCCAGGCTGTGCCCCCTCCAGGGTCTGGGCCCCCCGGCCCCTTAGGAACCTCTGACCCGGGCCTCGCTCTCCTGCCACCTGTCTGTTGGGAGGGGCAGTGTCTGACTCTCTTCCCAGCGCCTCTCCCAGAGCCTGGTACACAGGAGGTGCTCAGAGAAAGAAAGGTCTGGGGCTAAGTGAATGCCAGGTCTCCCTGTTTGGTGACCTGGCTTCCATCACCCTTGGAATGCCAGCCCTCTTCTTCTGGGACCAGGAGTTAGCCCAGCCCCCCGATATATCCTCCATGTGAGTGACTGTGAGTGTGAGAGTGTATGTGTGTGCGTGCACACCCAAGCGCGTGTGCCGCTGCCTCTCCCAGGGCTCAAGGTAGCTCTCTCCCATCAGACTGGGGGCTGCCCATTCCCCTGAGCCCTCCTGGTCTCCGTGGGTCATGCCCTCCTGCCCACACTCAGAAGTTCAGCTCTAGGAGGCCTCTACATATCTTCCTTGCTTCTTTACCTGCATGGTATCCACTCATTTGTTCGTTTTCCCACTTGCTTTTGGACGCCACTTAGACCAGGAGATTTTTTTTTTCCCCTCTGCCTTTTATCTTCCTGGTCTCAGGAGAAACTGGGTTTGTCATCTGGTGTTAGTTTTATTTTTGATTACCAATAGCAATAATAATCGGTAAAAGTCATGGTGAGTGGTCAGAAGAAAAGCAACGCCTACTAACTGCTCAGCGCTTATTAGGCGCCAGGAACTGAGCTAAGCACCCCTGTGGCAGCGTTTCGAGAATCCTGTCTATAAATGAGGAAACAGGTTCAATGAAGTGAAGCAACGCGACTGGCAGAATGGGAGCAGTTTCCTTCACATCTCCGGCTGGGGGTGCACACAGAGCTTTCACCCACGTTCTCCGGAGTCCTGGCAGCACCTCAGAGGTGTCTGATCCCCTCCCAGCATCACAGAGGAAGGTGTAGGCTCAGCTGGATTGAAAGGACACCCAAACCATTACTGAGCACATCCTGAACCAGGCTTGGGTCTGGGCCCTGGGGAGGGGGTTGAAGATGAGGTCTCTGCCCTGTGGGAGTAGTTTACATCCAGCACTCTGCCACCACGAGCGGGCTCTGTGGCAGGCCCTGGGCTGAGTGCCTTGCACACAAGATCTCCTGGACTCTTGCCTCCTTCTGCAGCAGCCCAGAGAATTTTAAGTCATTTGCTCCAGTTTCCGAGCCAGAAAACCCAAGGGCCGGGGCTGAACCTCGAACCCAGTCTAGATTTCCCCACTGTGCTTTGCTCCCCAGCTCCTGTCCCCCGTCCCCTGCTGCCCCAGCCCACAGGGGGTGGGCAGTGTCCCCAGTGCTGTGGGGAGACTTCAAGGATCAGACGGGCGTCCCCCTCGGGCGGTGACTGGAGGCCTCGGTCGCTGAAAGGAAAGGGCAAGGAGCAAAAGAAGAAAGCTATGGAAGCACATGAGGCTCCTATCTCCCCCAGCACGTCTGCGGTCACCTGCGAGGAGAAATCAAAGGTTGGGGGTTGGGGGGAAGGCTGGCGTGGGAGGGGAGAGGAGGGAGAGTCGCAGGGCCTCCTGCTCCCCCGCCCCTGCCCGTACACTCAAGACACCCTCGTGGCCCTGCCTCCTCCCCCCTCTGCCCAGAGGGCCCTACCTCCAGGTTGGCTATGTGAAGCTGGGGTGGAGAGGAGGGAATGGATGATGGGGAAGGGTGGGGAAGCATGAGGGCTGGAAAGAAGGGCCATGTTAAGGGTAGGGTGCTGAGGAGGAGAGACCCTGTCCATAGTTTGCTTCTTTTGGTCGAGTGCAAGAATGGCAGGCCCCTGGCTCCCCAGATCACCTTCCTCAGGATGCCTGGGTGCCACCCTCAGTCCAACATGGCAGCACTTCCTGTGCAGACAGGAAGTACTAGTATGCTAATGGCAAAGCAACCAAGAGTTAGGAATCTGTGGAAGCTGCCCGTAGCCCGTCACATGAGATCCGCTGCCAGGCCTGAGGGTGACCTGCTTCTCTATGGGGATAAAGTTCAGCTACCCGGATTGGGAAGGGGCAGGAGTGGGGGCCTATGCGGAGTGAGAACAGGAGAGAGGAGAGGGAGCTGAGAGGAAGTGGGGTTAGAGGGAGGAGCGTGTGTGTAAGAGGAGTCCAGGAAGGGAAGGGTCGTGGGAAGAGCGGGGGAAGAGGAATTAGACGGCAGGGTCTGGGGAGAGGAGAGACAGTAAGTGCGCCGAGTGGAGTACTTGGGCGTGGCCTTGAAGTGTATGAATACGCCAAGGGCAGGTGAAGAAGCAGGGTGGGCAGGCCAGAGTAACAAGAGCTGAAGGTGCCCAGTGGACGGGACGGGGACAGAGTCCAGGATGGAGACAGGGTCCAGGACGGGGACAGAGTCCAGGATGGAGACAGGGTCCAGGACGGGGACAGAGTCCAGGATGGAGACAGGGTCCAGGACGGGGACAGAGTCCAGGATGGAGACAGGGTCCAGGACGGGGACAGAGTCCAGGATGGAGACAGGGTCCAGGACGGGGACAGAGTCCAGGATGGAGACAGGGTCCAGGACGGGGACAGAGTCCAGGATGGAGACAGGGTCCAGGACGGGGACAGAGTCCAGGATGGAGACAGGGTCCAGGACGGGGACAGAGTCCAGGATGGAGACAGGGTCCAGGACGGGGACAGAGTCCAGGATGGAGACAGGGTCCAGGACGGGGACAGAGTCCAGGATGGAGACAGGGTCCAGGACGGGGACAGAGTCCAGGATGGAGACAGGGTCCAGGACGGGGACAGAGTCCAGGATGGAGACAGGGTCCAGGACGGGGACAGAGTCCAGGATGGAGACAGGGTCCAGGACGGGGACAGAGTCCAGGATGGAGACAGGGTCCAGGACGGGGACAGAGTCCAGGATGGAGACAGGGTCCAGGACGGGGACAGAGTCCAGGATGGAGACAGGGTCCAGGACGGGGACAGAGTCCAGGATGGAGACAGGGTCCAGGACGGGGACAGAGTCCAGGATGGAGACAGGGTCCAGGACGGGGACAGAGTCCAGGATGGAGACAGGGTCCAGGACGGGGACAGAGTCCAGGATGGAGACAGGGTCCAGGACGGGGACAGAGTCCAGGATGGAGACAGGGTCCAGGACGGGGACAGAGTCCAGGATGGAGACAGGGTCCAGGACGGGGACAGAGTCCAGGATGGAGACAGGGTCCAGGACGGGGACAGAGTCCAGGATGGAGACAGGGTCCAGGACGGGGACAGAGTCCAGGATGGAGACAGGGTCCAGGACGGGGACAGAGTCCAGGATGGAGACAGGGTCCAGGACGGGGACAGAGTCCAGGATGGAGACAGGGTCCAGGACGGGGACAGAGTCCAGGATGGAGACAGGGTCCAGGACGGGGACAGAGTCCAGGATGGAGACAGGGTCCAGGACGGGGACAGAGTCCAGGATGATCAAGGTGTCTCCTCCTCACTTGCTTCTGGGAGGGGGAAGGGCCCGTGTCGCATGAGGAACAAGATGACTCACTGTAGGGGACACAGTCGTACTGCACCTCCAGGTACTTGTAGGTCCCAGGGCAGGGGTCCGGAAAGGCGTCGGAGCCAGCGACCACCACACACTGGGTGCGGTTGTTACACCTGTGGAGGAGAGATGGGGGGCTGGGAAAAGACGAGCCTGGAACTGGGCGGGGGAGGCCCAGGCTCGGGAGCGGAGGGGACATCCCCACTCCAGGAGGGAGCCATGGCACCATGCCAGGGGCCGTACGTGGGTGCTGTTTTCTGCTCTCTCTTTCCAGCTAGGAGTCCTCGATTCTCAGGCCTGGCATAGCAGGAAGCTCAGGGCTGTGCCAGAGGGGTCACTCCATAAACTGTTTTTCCAGTCGCCCGTCATCACTTTCATCCAGAGTGCCACCTGTGCCATTTTGTCTTTTTTCCCCCCATAAATTGACCATAAAACCTGTCCTTTGTTCAATGAGATGCAAAGCCATACATATAAGGTGGTATCTTTGTGAACACTGATATGAAACACTGAAATGCTCAGTGTTTGCCACCTCATGCCGCGTCTTGACACATCCCACCTTTTGGACAGAGCTGCCGTGAGGCTCTGCAGCCAGAGAGGGGCAGAGTCATCCCTTCATGCTGAAACCATCCTCGGTTCCCCATGCAGAATGCCCCCGGTCCCTGTCAACTTTTCAGGAGTCTGGCTACCGTGTAATGGGAAGTCTACTTAGCGACAGCAAAAAGATGTTTCTTCTCTGCTGTCTGTACCTATGGTCAAGGTCTCTATTTCCTGGAGCAGGCTGAGTCTTGGCTGGGCAGGACAGCACCTTGACTGTGGGTGTGTAAGAAGTGGTTTGGTGGGGCGGGGGCTTCCTGACAGGTATGAGGCAGAGGGGGCTCCTGTGTCTTCACTTCAATCCTGCTCTTAACCAGTGAGTGCTTAACTCATGAGCGTCTGCTCATATCCACACCCCTTAACTCCCCTTTTCAAAAGTATAACACTGATGGGAGGTAGGAGACAGGTTCAAGAGGGAGAGGACATATGTGTACGTGTGGCTGATGCATGTTGATGTATGGCAGAAACCAACACAGTATTGTAAAGCAATTATCCTTCAGTTAAAAATAAATAAATAAATAAATAAGTAAATAAATAAATAAATAAAACACTGAGCTCATATGGTTAAACAGAGACTTCGTCACCTATGACCCAAAGAACTAGTTCTATTCCCCACAGAACTGAAAACAGGTGCATTCATCTCCTGCAACACTGAAGGTGTATTTGTGTACAACTGCTTGTGTATGAATGTTCACAGCAGCATCATTCACACAGTCACCAAACGGTAGAGACAACCCACTGGCGAATGAGTGGATAAATGGAACACAGCTTAGCCACACAGTGGAGCATTATTCAGCCAGAAAAAAGGAAGGAAGCGCTAATACTACACCATGCATGAGCCCTGAAAGCATCAGGCTCAGTGAGGGAAGCCAGCCCCAGAGGCCACGTGTTTCACAGTTCTATTTATATGAAAGTCCAAAACAGGCAAATCCAGAGACAGAAAGCAGATTAGTGGTTGCCAGGGACTCAGAGAGGGGTGGGGAGTGACTGCTCAGGGTGACAGAGTTTCCTTTTGAGGTGATGAAAATGTTCTGGAACTTGACAGAGATTGCACAATATCGTGAATGCAATTAACGCTGCTGAACTGTTCACTTTAAAATGGTGAATCTTTTGTTATGTGGATTTTGCCTCTATGAAAACAAAAAGAAAAACACAGAAATGGTGGCCTTCCTGGAAAAACCGCATGTCCAGCCTCCCCTGCTGGGAAGTGCCTGTGACTTGAGTTCTAACCCAGGAGGTGAGAGTGGATATGATATAGCCTTTAAGGGGAGTGGCCCCAGGGTGGAAGTGGGGGGCGGGGTTTCAGCACTAAAATAGAGGCAAGTGTTGAGGGTCTTTTCAATTCTGATCCTGTTTGTGAGCTAAGTTGCTTTAGTCGTGTTCGACTCTTTACAGTCCTATGGACTGTAATCCAGCAGGCTCCCTTGTCCCTGGGACTCTCCAGGCAAGAATACTGGAGTGGGTAGCCATGCCCTCCTCCAGGGGATTTTCCCAACCCAGGGATAGAAACTGCCTCTCTTATATCTCCTGCATCGGCAGGCAGGTGCATTACCACTAGCCTCACCTGAGAAGCCGATCCTGTTTAGGTCACTGTACTTACTCCGAGGTGTCTATCAGAGTCACAGAGCTGGACCCTGAACTAACGTAGCGTCTCCACATGCGAAGACAGCGGGGGCAGCAGCCTCATCACGTTCACTCGGCTCCAGTGACCACTCTACTCTGTCCCCCACCCCTCTGTCCCAGAACGGAGACCCCATGAGCATCGGAAACTAGGTGAGTTTCTGCGCAAGCAACTTGGGGAGATGGCGAAAAACGCCACAGACCCTGAGGCTGGTCTGAGTGAAGTGGGCAGGGAGGATCTGGAGAGGCAGTGGGTAGGAGAAAAGGGGGGCTAGACTGGGATGGTCCATGCAGGGGTGTTGGGAGATGGAAATTGGGAAGAGGGAGATTGCTGAAGGGGAATAATTTTTTGTTTTTGTTTTTGCCACACCTCACAGCACGTGGACCTTACTTCTCTGTGCTAAGTTGCTTTCGGTTGTGTCTTACTCTATGTGACCCTGTGTACTGTAGCCCACCAGGCTCCTCTGTCCATGAGGATTCTCCAGGCAAGAATACTGAAATGGGTTGCCATTCCTCTCTCCAGGGATCTTCCCAACCCAGAGACTGAACCCAGGTCCCCTGCATTGCAGGCAGATTCCTTACCATCTGAGCTACCAGGGAATTCCCCAAAGAATGCTGGAGTGAGTTGCCGTGCCCTCCTGCAGGCGATCTTCCCAACCCAGGGATCGAGCCCGTGTCTCCTATGTCTCCTGCACTGGCTGGTGGGTTCTTTACCACTAGCACCACCTGGGAAGCCTCTGACCAGGGATCAAACCCATCCCCCCTGCAGTGGAAGCTCAGAGCCTTAACCACTGGACCACCAGGGAAGTCCCGAGAGTAGAAGTTTGAGAAAGAAGTGGTAGAAGGGAGAGGATGACGTGGTTCCAGCCCGGCCCACCTGCCTGAGCCGCTTGACCATGGCCACTCCCTGCCCCAAGCTCTCAGAAGGCTTCTGGTAACCCCACCCAGTGAGGGATTCCAGGATCCCCGAGGGGCGGTGGAGCTGGCCCCAGGCCGCCTTCCCTTTTCTAGTTTTCTGCTCAGGGTCCTGGAGTGAACCCTGCTCTCTCTCAGGCATTTGGCCAAAATTCAGTGAGCGCCTGTGGTGTAGCTGGCTGCGGACATGGTGGAGACAGACAGCACTCCTTTTCCCTGTGGGGCTGACAGCCCAGGGAGGGAAGACGTAAAAGAGACACGATAAAGAGGCAACACGGCCAATGAACTGGGGGCAGAGGTCAGGACTAGGAGAGAGAAAGAGAGACAGAGAAGGGGCTGCGAAGTGGGGCGGGGGCACTGTGATTTTAGAGTGTGGTCAGGTAGACTTCATTAAGAGGCTAGTCAGGCAAAAAAAAAAAAAATCCCTGAATGGGGGACTTCTCTGGCAATCCAGCGGTTCAGACTCTGTGCTTTTAATGCAGTGGGGGGCGTGAGTTCAATTCCTGGTCAAGGAAATTAGAATCTCATGTGCTAGTAGCAGGGTGCAGCAAAAAAAACATAACTCAAATGAAAGAACCTGAGTAAGGGGAGGGAGGAGTCACGCGGGTTTTGAGGAAGAGGATTCCAGACAGGGGGAACAGCCAGCACAAAGGTCCTGAGGGAGCCCCCAGCCGAAGACGGGTGGTGAGTCTAAGGAGTGGTCAGGTTACCTGAAGCCCAGTGAGGAGGAGCACGGAGAAGGTGAGGACTAGAGAGGACACTGTAGAGTGTCCAGGGCCTTGTGGACCTGAGCAGGACTTAGGCGTTTCCTCTGAGTGAGGTTGGCACCAAGGAGGGATCTGATAGGAGGCGGGCAGAACCTGACTCAAGTGCTCACAAGCGCTCTCTGGCTGCGATGGCGGGAACAGACCATAGCAGGCAGGCAAGAGAAGGCAAGGAGAGGGGGCAGAGGACGCTGGAGCAGCCATGGGGGGTTGGCGTGGAAGCAGCAATCAATCTGGGTTAAAATATTATCCCTTTTTTTTTTTTTTAATTCGGCTGCACTGGGTCCTCATTGCTCGCTTTCTCTAGCTGCGGCGGCGGCTGCTGCTCTCTCGCTGTGGGGCTCGGGCTTCTCACTGCGGTGCCTTCTCTTGCTCCAGAGCAGTCTCTAGGCGCACGGACTTCAGCAGTTGTGGCGCACGGCATTAGTTGCCCTGCGGCATGTGGGATCTTCCCGGACCAGGGATCGAACCCGTGTCCCCTGCACTGGCAGGCGGACTCTTAACCACTGGACTAGCAGGGAAGTCCTAAATCTGGGTAAAATCTGAAGGAAGAGCTGACTAGCTCTAGGTGGTCTGGCTTGAGTCTGTAGCTTTGTACACCTCCCACCCCCACTCAAACACACACTTACAGAAAGGAAGAGTCTTCACACTCGCTCACTCCCTCACATTCTCACACACCTCTCTCTGACACAAGCACATAAACTTCTGCCGTCCATGTTCAGGTGTCACCTCCTCAGGGAAGCCCTCTGGGCTGTCTCTCAGCTCCTCTGACACCACCCCCTGTCCTGCCAGGGCTCTTACCCTGCAAGCCCTTGCTAATCTTGGGATGAGCATCTGGATGCAATGGGCTTTTGGCGAAGGGTATGCCTCGGGGAGGTAACAGGCTGGCGGGGGGTGGGCTGGGTCTTACTGGCTGTTTGCATGGCACCCGGCCCCTAGAACCTGCTTAGGAAACATGTGTCGAATGCCCACAAGGAACAAGGAAGGGTGAAGGGGAACAGGGTGCACTGGCCATGGGGTGCGCAGAGGACAGGCACCTTATTTGGGGCCCCTCGGGACTGCTGCCACCCCTTCCTCCTGGAGCCCCTCACCTCTGGGACATGATCTTGAAGGCGTCCGGCAGGTAGCACTGCACATTCTCCATCTGGAAAGGGTCGGCGTCGCAGATCTTGTCGTCTGTACGCCCATAGTTGGCGTTCTCCACCATGATGACGTCACTGCCCGGGCACCGCAGCTCGATGGGGTAGCCTTCACATGCCAGCTCCCGGCGCATCAGCCCAAATGGGAGCCCAGCCCGGCTCAGGCCTGCAGGGAGAAGGGGGAGGGAGTTGGTCACCACCAGGCCCAGGAGGGGTGGGACGGAACCCCACGGAAGAGGCTCCACCTCCAGCTTGACTGTATCGGCCTGTAGGCTGTATGAACCTCAGTTTACTCATCTGTGAAATGGGCTTCTCGGTGTGCCCACTTGTGTAGTAAGGCCATTAGCCTGGCCCAAGAAGAGTCTGGATCCTGGGAGGTGCCCTGTGAGCCCTTGTAGTGTCCTTTGTGAGAAGAGTGTCTTTACTTGGGGGCCTGGAGCCATGCCAGGGTAGCCTGTGTGAACTGTTAATGGGTTAAATCAGGTCTTGCCCCCTCCACCAATTCATATGCTGAAATCAAGCCCTAACCCCCAGTATCTTAGAACAGCAGTCCCCAACCTTTTTGGTACCAGGGACTGGTTTCATGGAAGACAATTTTTTTCCGTGGACAGGAGTATGGGGATGATTGATTCAGGATGTTTCTCATAAGCAGCGTGCAATCTAGACCCCTTGAATGCACAGTTCACAGTAGGGTTCTCGCTCCTATGAGAATATTAATGCCACTGCTGATCTGACAGGAGGCGGAGCTCAGGTGGTAATGCAAATGATGGGAAGCAGCTATAAATACAGATAAAGCTTTACTTGCTGGCCCGCCACTCACCTCCTGCTCTGCAGCTTGATTCCGAATAGACCATGGACCACTACTGGTCTGCGGCCCAGGAGCTAGGGACCCTTGCCTTAGAATACAAGCAAATTTAGAGATAGCATCTTTACAGAGGTATTCAAGTTCAAATGAGGCCACTAAGGTGGGCCCTAATCCAATATGAGTGCCGAAGAACTGAAGCTTTCAAACTGGTGTTGGAGAAGACTCTTGGGAGTTCCTTGGACAGCAAAGAGATCAAACCAGTCAATCCTAAAGGAAATCAACCCTGAATGCTTACTGGAAGGACTGATGCTGAAGCTGCAGCTCCAATACTTTGGCCACCTGATGTGAAGAACTGACTCACTGGAAAAGACCCTGAAGTTGGGAAAGATTGAAGGCAGGAGGAGAAGGGGTTGACAGAGGATGCCATGGTTGGATGGCATCACCAACTCGATGGACATGAGTTTGAGCAAACTCTGGGAGATGGTAAAGGACAAGGAAGCTTGGTGTGCTTCAACCCATAGCGTTGCAAATAGTCGGATGTAACTGAACAACTGAACAACAACAACAAATCCAATATGAATGGTGTTCTTATAAAAAGAGGAAATTTGGACCCAGAGGCACACAAAGAAAGAAGATGACGTGGAGATGCAGGGAAGAAGATGATGATCATCTATGAGTCAAGCAGAAGGGCCTGGAATAGACCCTTCCCAGGTGGCCTTCAGAAGAACCAATCTTGCCGACACCTTGATCTTGGACATCTGGCCTCTAGAACTGGGAGGGAACACCTTTCTGTTGCTTAAGCCCCTCAGTCTGTGGCACTTGGTCACGACGGTCCTAGCAAACTATTAACAGTTCACTAACAATGCAGTTTCAGGTAGGCATTTCGGGTCATGTATCAGTGGACCTCTAGAGGGGCTGGAGATTGAGGCCAGCCATGTCTATGTGACTGAGCCTCAGTAAAGACTCTGGACACCGAGGCTCAGAAGAGCTTCCCCAGTTAGCAGTATAGCAGGCGTGGTGTGGCTCTTCGTTGCCTGGAGAGTTCCCGTTGTCTGCGGCTGCACTGGGAGGGAAGCCCCAGAGGCCACCATGCACAGAACCTTCCCGACGTTGCCCCACGCCCCTCTTCTCCTGGCTGATTTTCATCTGTGTCGGTTCACTGTAGTCAGCGAAGTTGTTGTTTAGTCACTACGTCATGTCTGAATCTTTTGTGACCCCATGGACTGTAGCCTGCCAAACTCCTGTTTGTGGGATTTCCCAGGCAAGAGTCCTGGAGTGGGCTGCCATTTCCTTCTGCAGGGGATCTTCCCAACCAAGGAATCGAACCTGGGTCTCCTGCATTGGCAGGAGGAATCTTTACCATCTGAGCCACCAGTAATCAACTATAACCACAAAGGACGGTCTTCCCTTGTGGCTCAGTGGCAAAGTCTGGCGGGCTACAGTCCATGGGGTCCCCAAAGAGCCAGACACAACTGAGCGAGTAAACAACAATAATGGTGTTTGTGAATTTCATGAATCCTTCAGGCAAATCATCAAAGCTGAGAGTGGCCTGGAGCACTTCTCTAACTTCGCAACACCCCATGCACAGAGCAGGGAGAGTGTAGAAAGGAACGCCCTTACATTCTGGAAGAAACCACAGAGCCTGGCTTTGCTACTTCCCAGCTGACAGGCCAGGTGGGTCCTTTGGACCAGGATTTCTCCCAGTGTGGCCCTGTGCATATCCGCATTGTGTTCACAATGCAGATTCTGAGTGGCCCCAGACCCAGGCCTGCTGATCCCGAATCTCGGGGGTGAAGCCAGGAACCCCTGAATGGGTACACCCCACCCCGTGATTCTCATGCACACTCTCATCTGGACAGCTGCTGCTGGCACCGCACCAGGCCTCAGTTTCCGGATCTGTGAAATGGGCAAACCACAGCCCAGGGCTGTACTGGGAGGCTTCTGTGCTAGATGTTCTGGAAGGAGGTGCTGTGGACAGCGAGGGCATCCCAGGGAGGGGGCCCTGGCTTTCACTTGGGAAACTTCCGAGGGTTGCCATGACAATGGAAGAACTGGCCATGGGCCTGCCTGGCTCTTGGAGGGGTTGCACTGTCACATGTCAGCTCCCTTCCTGTGCCTTTCAGGGACTGCAGGCTGGGACTCAGGAGCCCGGGAGTTAGGGTTTAAATCCCAGCGCAGCCACTCCCTGGCTGGTGGCTTGATGTAGTCACTGACCACCCCTGTGCCCCTACTTCCTTCTCTGGGGAGCCGACGCCTACCTCACGGGCCTCTGCTGAGGGGTGCGGCAGAACTGGTCTGCGGTGGGCAGACAGGCCCGATTACTGCTGTCAGGAGGACGATGAAGGCAGCTCGTCTCTGCGGGACAGAGTGGGCTCAGCACCATCCACGCCTGCCGGGGCAGCCACCTTTTTGCACACTGGTCCCAGCCAGGCCTGTGCCAGGGGTCCGAGGAAAGCAGGGATGCACAGAGGGGTCCCGAGTCGCCAATGTGCCGTCACTGGCTGATAGAAAGTCCCAGTGTATACTGGCAGCAGAGACAGACGGGCCCCCTGTGTTGCGATCTAGTCCCTCTGATGCCAGCTGGGGGCCCAATGGGGTTGGCAGTCAGGCCCTTGGGGTTTTTTGGGGTGACTTGAGTCCCACTTGGGGAAAAGTTTTACATGTGTTCCTCCAGCGCCATCTGCTCCCACGTCTAATTTTAGTCCTTCCTGGGTCTGGGAAGGAGGCTGGGGGTGGAGAGCTGGCTCAGATGGGTCTGGGGGTGGAAGCGCCCCGCCCAGCCCCACTGGGGCTGTGGGGCAGGACCTGGATGGGCAGAGAACGCAGGTGCTGCGGGAGCAGAGGGTGCCAGCTGGCCGGAGCAGTGCCAAGGCCTGGTGGCACGGCTGAACGACGGCCCCTCCAACGAGGCTCTCTGTGGGAGGGAGCACTGGGGAGCAGGGCCTACCACCAGCAGCCTCCAGACAGGGCTGGAAAGGGTGGGGCAGGGTGCACCCCCAGGGCGAGGGTGAGGCTGGCGGGCCTCCTCTCTCTGCCTGTCATCCCGCGCTGCCCTTGCCCCCGCCTGGGCCCACCATAGGGATAGTAATTGAGTAATCGGGCGAGGGTGGGCGGGCAGGCTCTGGGCACTAATTGTGGCGTGTGCAGGATCCCGGGGCCGGCATAGGGCTGAGCCGGATAATTAGTTGTTTTTAAATAAACGTCAGCGGGCATGCTTTAATTAAGCCTTCTTCCCAGCGAGAGCCTTGGAGATGTAATCACAGAGAGACACACACACACAGGAGATGAAGGGCCTCACCAGGAAGGCCTGTCCTGGTCCTGGAGGCCATAGCCCAAATCCCAGGCCCTAGAACCCCTGGTGGGATGAGCCCTGGAGCTCTGGGTTGGGGGGTGAGGGGCTGATTCAGGCACCCCTTGAATCAGGGTGTGTGATCACCAAGTATTTTTCTGCTCTGGGTCTGCCAGACTGAGGCTGGGTGAGGGCCTGATTCTCTTAACGAGGGATCAGGAGGTTGTGGTGGTTGACTCTTTTGCAACCCTCCGGACCGTAGCCTACCAGGCTCCCCTGTCTATGGGATTCTCCAGGCAAAAAGTGGGTTCCCATGCCCTCCTCCAGGGGAATCTTCGCAACCTGGGGATTGAACCCAGGTCTCCTGCATTGGCAGGCAGGTTCTTCACCACTGAGCTACCAGGGGAGCCCTGGTCTGGGGTATTTCGGGGTTTCATCCCCCTCCCTTGCCTCAGCCCCCTCAACACCTACCTTGGGTGGCTGAGGTGACAAGGATGGCTGTACGCAGAGACTCCAGAGCGCGGCGGCCAGGCGGGCCATGGCGGCGGCCAGGGGTGCGTTTTCGGCTCAGTGGGCTGTGCAGGGGGCCTCGCCCCACATCACCAGGTGGGCACCACGGCCTGGTCCACCAGCCTGTGGAGGACAGGGAGAGTGAGGTGGGGGTCAGGGCGGGCCGAGGAGGAGGGCAGGTCTCCTCTCTTTCTGCAGGTGCCTTAGGGCCTCTAGCCTGTTGCCCTGAGACGGGTGGACCAAGCTGGCCGTATCTCACAGAAGCAGCACCCCTGGGCCAGAGGCTAACCCCTCCAAGGCCTCTGGCTCACGTTGCACCCTTCACCCCAACAGGTGGACCCACCCATTTGGGCACCTTGGATCTCCCAAAAGCACCTCCTGGGGTCTGCCAGGCCCCCCTTCCCCAGGTGGCTGGGGTAATTCTTCGGGCAGTACCACCTAAGAAGGGCCCACCTGCACCCAGGCAGGTCCCAGACCCTCCACCCCAATGGAGAACCCTCTGGAAGCCTCTTGAAATCGAGACCCTTCCAGTTCGTCTCCCCTACCCCAGTTTCCTCACCCAGCAGGATGTCCAGGGTGGGGGACCCAGGCGCCTTGGCCCCGGCCTGCAGCCTCCCGGGCTTGGGCAGGAGTCCAGGGCCCCACCCCCAGGCCCTTGGCTTCCTGTCTCTCTGGCTCTGGAAGCTAATTAGAATCCAGCTGGCTGGCGCCACAGATCAGGGACCAGGGACAACTAAGTCCCCTCTTTCCTCTCGGGGGGACCCTCAGGGTGAGCTGGAGACAGGCAGGCGGGGTGAGGGGTGAGTTCAGCCCCTGGGGGGATGCTGGGGAAGCTGGAGGAGGGGTGGGAGTTGTGTGTCCTCCCAGGCTGGCCTTCCCCTTCCCCAGTCTGTCCTTCCCGGGCACAGCGGCTTCGAGGGCACAGAGCTGGGTTCTGACCACTTTTTCTCCCTCCCAGCCTCTCCTCTTCTGCCTATGTCTTCCCTGGGATACTTGCAAGATGGGACACCCAGTCTCCACGCTTGGTTCTTTGCTTCATCTATACCCCAGTTCTTCAAGTATGACCCTGGACCAAGGGCACCAGCCTGGACAGGAACTTGCTAGAAATGTACCTTCTCTGAGGAGGGTCGGCACCCATGCTTCTTTTTTAAAAAAGTTTCTCTTTTATTTATTTGGCTGCATTCTTAGTTGCGGTTCCCCAGTAGTTGTACGGCGTGGGTGTAGTTGCTTTGTGGCGTATGGGATCTCAGTTCCCTGGCCAGGGATCGAATCTGCAACCCCTGCATTGCAAGGCTGATTATTAATCACTAGACCAGCAGGCAAGTTCCAGCAGCCCATGTTTTAACCGGCTCTCATTCCCTGATAGCTCAGTTGGTAAAGAATCCGCCTGCAATGCAGGAGACCTGCGTTTGATCCCTGGGTTGGGAAGGGAACCGCTGGAGAAGGGAAAGGCTACCCACTCCAGTATTCTGGCCTGGAGAAATCAATGGACTGCAGAGTCCATGGGGTCGCAAAGAGTGGGACATGACTGAGTGCCTTTCACTTTACTTCTACTGTGCAAACCTTTGGTCTGTCCTCTACTTGCACCCCGGGTACCCCCTACCCCCCATCCGGCCGTCTGTCCTATGATCTCAACACCAGGGACAAGCTCATACTTTCCAAGCCTCTTATTCACAGTTTAGAATCTCACAAAAGAGCCCTGACGACTGGTTCTTTCCCCCCCACAACTGAAAGCCTATCGACCAGCCCAGTAAACTCCCTGACCCCACTCCTGCCTCCTGCTCTTCTTCAAGCGGCCCAGACCCTGCCCCAGGGCCTCGGCACTTGTCCCTTCCTCTGGGTGAATCTTCCGCCTGCCAGTTATTCACATGGCCTCTTCCTCGGCTCCCTGGCGTCCTGCAGACCTTGTTTCAAATGTAACTGGTTCTCTTCTCTACGGGATGTGCCCCTCCACAGGCAGGGATCATTGCATTGTTTTGGTCCTGCTTCCACAACAGGCCTGAATGTTTGTTGAACAGCTGTTGTTCAGTTGCTCGGTCATGTCCAACTCTTTGCGACCCCATGGACTACAGCCTGCCAGGCTCCTCTGTCCATGGGATTTCCCAGGCAAGAATACTGGAGTAGGTTGCCATTCCCTTCACGCTGAATCAGTCTCAGACCCGAACCTAGGAATCCTCCTCTCCTCCTCAGTTACCAACTCCTCTCTTCCCCTCCCCTTCATAAGCTCCTCCAGCAAGTCCCATGGGCTCTGCCTCCTTCCAAAGTACCCTGTCAACCTTCCCACTCCCCAGGGCCACCACCCTGCTGCCCCCAGAGGCTTGTCCTGGCCTCCTCCTCTTCCCAGCCTCGCTGCCTCCACTCAGTGCTAAGGCCTCATTCAGTGACGTAAATTTGAGCATCAACCTGTCCCTCTGCTCTCCCCTGGGGTCTCCGTTCCTCACCAGGACCCAGGGGCTGTTGGTGACCTGGTGTCCCCACGTTCTCCAATGCAACCCTCCTCCCCGTCCTAGGAGCTCCAGCTTCCTTCCGGCCTGAGCCCTTGCCTGGGCTGCTCCTCTACCTGGAACACTCTCCCAGCAGCCCCATCACTTGCTGCAGCTTCTCATCATTCAGAGCTCAACCTCAAGGTCACCCCAGCAGAGCAACCTACCCTGACTGCCCCCTCCACTCCTGTACCCTTGCTCGCCATCCTTTAGCCCTGTTTTTATTCTAATTTATTTTGGTCATACTGTCCAGCTGTGGGATTTTAGTTCCCTGACCAGGGACCGAACCCTTGACTCCTGCTGTGGAAGCACAGAGTCGTAACCCCTGAACCGCCAGGGGAGTCCCTAGCCCCATGTTTAATTCACAGCACCTGAAATCACCTTCTTTTCTCTTTTAAGCATTTTGCCTTTTTAAAGAAATTACTTATCTGGCTGCACTAACTCTTAGTTTCAGCATGTGAGATCTAGTTCCCTGACCAGGGATAGAACCTGGGCCCCCTGCATTGGGAGCCCAGAGTCTTAACCACTGGACCACCAAGGAAGGCCCTGAATCACCTTCTTGTATAAGCAG
>SJYC01019314.1:0-12863 GCA_006408675.1 Madoqua kirkii | reverse complement strand
TATCCCTGGGATTCTCCAGGCAAGAACACTGGAGTGGGTTGCCATTGCCTTCTCCAATGCACGAAAGTGAAAAGTAAAAGTGAATTCGCTCGGTCATGTCCCACTCTTAGTGACCACATGGACTGCAGCCCACCAGGCTCCTCCATCCATGGGATTTTCCAGGCAAGAGTACTGGAGTGGGTTGCCATTTCCTTCTCCAGAGGATCTTCCTGACCCAGGGATCAAACCTGGGTCTCCCATATTGTAGGCAGATGCTTTACCATCTGAGCCAGGTCCTTATTAGTTATCTATTTTAACAGAGTAGTCTGTGTATCAGAGAAGGCAATGGCACCCCACTCCAGTACTCTTGCCTGGAAAATCCCATGGACAGAGGAGCCTGGTGGGCTGCAGTCCATGGGGTCGCTACTAGTCGAACATGACTGAGTGACTTCACTTTCACTTTTCACTTTCATGCATTGGAGAAGGAGATGGCAACCTGCTCCAGTGTTCTTGCCTGGAGAATCCCAGGGACGGGAGAGCCTGGTGGGCTGCTGTCTATGGAGTGGCACAGAGTTGGACACGACTGAAGCGACTTAGCAGCAGCAGCAGTAGTCTGTATATGTCCAATTTTTTTTTGTTTTTGGCCATGCCATGTGCCTTGCAGCATCTTAGTTCTCTGACCATGGACTGAACCCGCTCCCTAGGCAGTGAATGGAGAGGGGAATGGCACCCCACTCCGGTATTCCTGCCTGGGAAATCCCATGAACAGAAGACCCTGGTGGGTTACAGTCCATAGGATGGCAAACAGTTGGACAAGACTGAGCAGCTAATAACACTTAAGCAGTGAAAGTGTGAAATCCTAACCACTGGATGACCGGGGAATTTCCTATCCATTCATCACTGATGGGCTGTTTCCACAGAGAGGACCTTTTCTTTCAATTTATTTCTTTTTAATTGGAAAATAACTGCTTTATAATACTGTGTTGGTTTTTGCCAAACATCAACATGGATCAGCCATCGGTATACATACATCCCCTCCCTCTTCAGCTTCCCTCCAGCCTCTCGTGCCATCCCACCCCTCTATGCTGTGGCGGAGCAAACTCCCACCGGCTGTCTATTTTACATACAGCAGTGTATACGTTTCTATGCTCCTGTCTTCATTCATCCCACCCTCTTCTTCCACCCCTCCCGCCCCCACGTCCATAAGTCTCTTCCATAGAGGGGACTTTTTAAAGACAATCTTGGGACCTCCCTGGTGGTCCAGTGGTTAGGACTTGGTGCTTTATGAGTGACTTCACTTTCACTTTTCACTTTCATGCATTGGAGAAGGAGATGGCAACCTGCTCCAGTGTTCTTGCCTGGAGAATCCCAGGGACGGGAGAGCCTGGTGGGCTGCTGTCTATGGAGTGGCACAGAGTTGGACACGACTGAAGCGACTTAGCAGCAGCAGCAGTAGTCTGTATATGTCCAATTTTTTTTTGTTTTTGGCCATGCCATGTGCCTTGCAGCATCTTAGTTCTCTGACCATGGACTGAACCCGCTCCCTAGGCAGTGAATGGAGAGGGGAATGGCACCCCACTCCGGTATTCCTGCCTGGGAAATCCCATGAACAGAAGACCCTGGTGGGTTACAGTCCATAGGATGGCAAACAGTTGGACAAGACTGAGCAGCTAATAACACTTAAGCAGTGAAAGTGTGAAATCCTAACCACTGGATGACCGGGGAATTTCCTATCCATTCATCACTGATGGGCTGTTTCCACAGAGAGGACCTTTTCTTTCAATTTATTTCTTTTTAATTGGAAAATAACTGCTTTATAATACTGTGTTGGTTTTTGCCAAACATCAACATGGATCAGCCATCGGTATACATACATCCCCTCCCTCTTCAGCTTCCCTCCAGCCTCTCGTGCCATCCCACCCCTCTACGCTGTGGCGGAGCAAACTCCCACCGGCTGTCTATTTTACATACAGCAGTGTATACGTTTCTATGCTCCTGTCTTCATTCATCCCACCCTCTTCTTCCACCCCTCCCGCCCCCACGTCCATAAGTCTCTTCCATAGAGGGGACTTTTTAAAGACAATCTTGGGACCTCCCTGGTGGTCCAGTGGTTAGGACTTGGTGCTTTCACTGCTGTGGCCCAGGTTCAATCCCTGGTTAGGGAACCAAGATCTCATAAGATATGTGGTGCAGCCAAAAAAAAAAAAAAGAATCTCAACACACTGCGCCCCTGCTTAAATCCTTGCCAGGGCTCCCACTTCACATCCTGTGAGATCACACATGCCCGGCTCCTGCCCCTTCCCTGCTGCTCTGGCCATGCAGTCTTGGCCTGTGCCCTTAGATCTCAGCTCATGCCCCGCCTCAGAGACGTAGGCGGCCTCTACCACCCTGGCAGCCAATGCCCAGCTGGCCCACCCCCACGGCAGGGGAATTCACACTCAGGGAGCAGGCAGGGCTCTGCCTGGTGTGCGGTGAGCACAAGGTGTCCCCTGCTGCGCTGTCGCCCTCACCCCAAGGCCACGCCACCGCCACGTGACTTGACTCGTCCACTGGTGGATGCCCTTCGCACTCCTCCCCCGCCCCCAAGAAGGGAAGCTGCCGAGGCTGTGCCCTGGCACTTAGAGGTGAGGCACTAGCTGTTGTTCAGCTGCTCAGTCGTCTATGATTCTTTGCGACCCCATGGACTGCAGCCTGCCAGGCTTCTCTGTCCATGGGATTCTCCAGGCAAGAATTCTGGAGCGGGTTGCCATTTCCTTCTCCAGGGGATCTTCCTGGACCAGGGATTGAACCCACATCTCCTGCATTGGTAGGTGGACTCTTTACCACTGAACTATCAGGGAAGCTTAGATGTATAACAGGTCCACAAACAAATATTTACCAAATGAACACAGGAATGGTGGTAGGGACGCCTGGATGAGGCATCTGCCCTGTGACCTAGGGGCCAAGCCGACCCACATGGGCTGGGTACCATTGCCTCAGGGGCACAGAAAGTGTTCCCCATGGGCGGCTGCTGCTCCTGGAAGCCCCATCCCTGGAGCAGTTCCCCCACGAAGCCTCAGGCATCCCCAGAGCTGTCCCTAGCTTGGGGCTGGAGCTGGGGGAGCTGGGCACAGCAGCTCTGTCCCCTCTCTTCCTGGCCTGACTGCACACCCACTCGGCCCTGGGGAGTTTCTCCTGGCACCTGGTGCTCACTGAAGTGAGGGAGTGAGGTCAGACGTGGTGAGGGGGGAACTGCCTGGGAGATCCAGGCCTGACCAGCCCTGAGGCCTTGGGGTGGATGGAACTGTATTCCTCCGAGAAAAGATACCCTGGCGCCCTATTCCCCGGCACCTCAGAATGGAACCTTATTTGGAGATAAAGATGTAATCAAGTTAAAATGAGTGAGGTCATTAGGGTGGTGTGTGTGTGTGTGTGTGTGTGTGTATGTGTGCGCTCAGCCATGTCTGACTCTTTGCGACCCCATGGGCTGCAGCACACCAGATTCCTCTGTCCATGGAATTTTCCAGGCAAGAATACTAGAGTGGGTTGCCAGTTCCTTCTCCTGAGGATCTTCCCAGACCAGGGCTCAAAGCCTCATCTCTTGCTTTTCCTGCATTGGCAGGTGGATTCTTTACCACTGAGCCACCTAGGAAGCCCCAGTAGGGTGGACCCTGATCCAATCAGACTGCTGTCCTTATAAAAAGGACATGGACACAGACCCACACATACCCAAGGAGAACACCACATGAAGATGAGGCAGAGATTGGTGTGAAGTGCCTTCTAGCTAGGGGTTGCTGGCCAACCTCCAGAAGCTGGGGCAGAGGTTCTTTCTCTGTGCCCCTGGAAGCAACCAACCCAATGCTTCCATCTGGGGCTTCTGGTGTCTATAACTGGGAGACAGTACATTTCTGTT
Organism: Madoqua kirkii; assembly: GCA_006408675.1. NCBI lineage: Eukaryota > Metazoa > Chordata > Mammalia > Artiodactyla > Bovidae > Madoqua > Madoqua kirkii. The sequence goes on along the minus strand of SJYC01019314.1, from coordinate 8,992 downwards.
AAAGCCGGCCATCGTGGCTTTAACAGCAGCCCCAGTGAACTCACACAGGGGGTCAGGGCAGACAGGGCAGGAGGGGTGGTGGTATGTAGGCAGAGATGGGAGATGGGCCTTGAGCCTCACAACTTCAGGAAAACTTTCTGCTATGCGGGTGTTGGGGGTTGGCTGAGACCTCCCATTTGCCAGAACCACCCACGATGGCCAGGGGCAGCGGCTGACAGCGCCGGGCCCCATTCCCCATTCCGAGCACTGCACGCCTGTATTTCATATAATCCTCATAAGGACTTAGTAAGGATGGGGGTGGGGTACATACCCACATTTTATAGGAGAGGAAAGTGAGATCCCAAGGGCAAGGGGGCTTGGAACCCCAGGCTGATCACGGTGAGCTGGGGAGATCTGGGGGCCCCCAAGAAGGCCCTCGTCTGGGCCCCCACTGCTTCTGTAGATCTAAGCAGCCTCCGAAGTGGGCATGCCCACAGGGGTCAGGTGAGCCCACACCTGTGTCTGTCCCCACTTCAAGCCTCAGGAAACTTAAGTGTTTGGGAAACTTGAGTTTCCCAGTTTAACCCATGGGAAACAGGGCCCGCCACCCTCACGCTGAGAAGGGAGACTGGGCCCCAGGTGTGTTAGACCCTCAGGTTGTGCAGGCTGCCCACTGACTCCATATCTGCCTCTGTTTTTGCCTGAGCCCCATGTCAGTCTCAATCAAGGGGCAAAAGCAGGGGTGTCCTGGGGGCGGGTGATGCGGCCCAGGCTCTGTCCTCAGGTGCCCTGGGATGGGGCAGGGGAGGGCAACAGGAGGAGAACCGGCTGCTGGTGGAGAGGGGGCGCAGTGAGCTTGCCCTAGAGTGTGGTTGCCATGGCAACCCTCTGTGCTGGAGTGGGTGGGAGTCTGAATGCCTGGAGGGGTGGGGATACCACCAGCAGGATTCTGGGCCCCTGAGAACAAGTCTTGAGCAAGAACAAGGTGCTTTTGCTCTCTCCTCAGCAGCCTTGAGTCCTCCCCAAACCCAGTAGCGGGAAAGCCCAGCTTCCCCGGCCCGCCTCCTCCAGGGAACCCTCAGGCGTGGCCGAGTGGGTAAGCAGCAGGCCCCGGGCTACGGCCAGGGACTTGGCTCCTGGGTCTGAACCTGCTGTGTGCTATTTGCTCTCAGGCCAGACTCCTGGCCTCTCTGAGCGCATCTCCCCACCCCAACTCTGGGACTGACAGACTGCCGCCACAGAGGTGGAGCGAGTGCCAGAGAGTGTCCGGCACATAATCTCCTTCAGGAAGGGGGCTGTGGGGGTGGGGTCAGGCCAGGGTCCTCACTAACCCTTAGCTCCACCCCCTCATCTTCCAACATCTCGGCAGAGAGCAGCCTGAGTCCTCCGAGGTGCTCAAGAACCTCTCCTCCCATCCCCGCAGCGGCTCCTGCGTCTCCTCCTCCAGCATCTGCTCACTCTCTCCTCCGGCCTTGGTCCCCTCCCTGGTCCAGCCCTGCCGCCTCCTCCCTTCTCTCCTGCTCGCCACCCTCGCAGCCCAGCCTATTCCCCCTACAGCTGCCAGAGGGCGCCGGTGAGCACCTGAGTCGCCACACTGCCCCTCTCCAGCTCAGAACCCTCCGTGGCTCCCACCACACTCGGAGCAAAGGTCAAAGTCCTTCTTCCGCCACAGGGCCTTTGCACAGGCTCTCCTCCCCAGAGACCTGCAAAGCTCCTCCCTTGCCTTCTTCAGGTCTTTACACAGACGCTGCCAGCTCTGGGAGGTCCTGCTAGCCCCAACACTCCTGCATCCTGCTCTCCCCTGCACTCATCCCTATCATGCCCGCCACGCTGCTGCTGCTTAGTCGCTTCAGTAGTGTCGGACTCTGTGCGACCCCACAGACTGGACTATGCAGCCCATCAGGCTCCCCCATCCCTAGGATTCTCCAGGCAAGAACACTGGAGTGGGTTGCCATTTCCTTCTCTAATACATGAAAGTGAAAAGTGAAAGTGAAGTCGCTCAGTCTTGTCCAATTCTTAGCGACCCCGCGGACTGCCGTGCACCAGGCTCCTCCGTCCATGAGATTTTCCAGGCAGGAGTACTGGAGTGGGGTGCCATTGCCTTCTCCATGCGTTTTACTTATTTGCTTATCATCTCTCTCCCACTAGATGTTGGCGCCACAGGGTGGGGTTTGTCTGCCTATAAATTTTGAAAGGTCACTCTGGCAGCCGAGTGGTGGGGGTGGGACCATTCAAAGCCTCCCCTTCTCCATGGATGCCTCCTCCCTGGTCTCCTCCACATCTATCTGCTACTTCCACCCCTTCTGATCTCCATCCTGCACCCAGAGTGCTCTTGGCAAAATGAAAACTCCACATCACTGCCTGCCTACAACACTCCATGGCTGCGACTTGGCATTTCAGGCCTGGATTTCCTGGTATTTTCACCACCTTCTCTGCTCTGGCCTATTCTTTCCTCACCTCCGACATCTCTCACCCACATATCCAGAGGACTCCTGCCCTCTGTGCTCTCTTCCTCCAAAAGGCTGTGCCCCCAGGACTGCATTGGAACCCACACTAGCAGTACACCGGGCCTCCACATTTTGCTCCCCTAATTGGACTTGGGCTCTGCAGTTGAAAGTCTATCTATCCCATCAGGGAACATTCCATCATGGGCTGGCCTGGCTCTCTGCTGCATGCCCAGTTCTGGTGAAGAGAGCATTCTCATTAATTCGTTTATTGAACAAAGATGAAACAGACCCTTGGAAGAGGTCGTCCATTCAGGGGGTAGTTACCTAGTTCCCACCTGGTCACAAGTGCTTTGGAGGAGAACAGATTCGTAGCAGAGAAAGAATGGGGGTGGGGTGGGAAATATGTGTCAGTGCAAACATAGATGGGGTGAGGGAGCACCTGGCTAAGTAGGTAACAATTTAGCAAAGGTCCCAGGAGGTGAGCCGCCGAGGTACTGGAGAGAGCATCCAGGCCATGGGGAGAGCACACGCAAAAGCCCCGAGGCAGGAACGTGCTAGAGCGCGGTCCTGGTCCAGAGAGAAAGGGGAGAGTGGGCAGGGGTGAGGGCGGAACGAGCAGGGCCTGTGGGAGTGAGCTGGGAGCGTGGAGCCTCTGTTTTAAAACATTGATTTATTTGGCTAGGCCAGGTGTTAGTTGCGGCACGTGGGATCTTTAGTTAAGGATATGAATGTTGAGTTGTGGCATATGAGGTCTAGTTCCCTGACCAGGGACTGAACCCAGGCCTCTAGCATTGGGAGTGTGGAGTCCTAGCCACTGGACCACCAGGGAAGGCCCACCCTGAGACTGAGTGGGGACAAGACATGCCCTGACTCGGGCGAGGGGAGATGAGACTGTGTGTAGGGGGGTGGTGGTGATGATGAGAGCAGAAGGTGCTCTCCGCCCCCCACCTCTTCATTTCTCTAGGTCCACCCTGCTGTCTGACCCAGAAGCCTGCAGTTTCCCCGCCCAGCTCCTTTCCTTCTGCCTTCCAATTGGTCACCTGCTGAATCATGTCAACTCTGTCTCGAAAGCCCTGCACGGGCCCCTCTCTAAGATCTCAAAGCCCCCACCCAAGCCTTCATGTTGACAGCTGTGGTGGCCTCCGAACCACAGTGGCCTCGCCCCTACCTCTCCCCTGGCCTGGGCTCCCTTCTTGCCTGCCTTCCACAGTTCCCGCCTACAAAGCAGCCAGAAGGAGCGCTTACTAAACATTCTAACCCTGTTTCGTGGGCCTTGACCCCTTCCCAGGCCTCCTCAGCCCTGGGCACAAGTGGAAACACAAATCCAAAACAGTCCTTCGGCCCCCAGGACCTGCATCCTGCCTCCCAGGGAATGTCTTTCCTTTTCCCGTCTGAGCTGCCCACTTCTTTCTGACTTCAGGGCGGGTGCCCTCCTTTCACTAACTCTCCCTGACTCCCCTCCACTTTATCCCTCCTTCCCTTCCAGGCCTCGGCTGGGAAGGCCCCTCCGCCAGGAAGCTCTCCCTTATAGGCCATCCGGCCACCTCTTTGATGTTTTTCTCCACAGCGAGTTGGAACCGCGGCAGTCCGAGACCCATTTCCACCCAAAGTGCTCCCTGACCGGTCACAAGCCTCACATACACACCAGGTCCCGTAGCTGCTATTTAGTCACTCAGCTGTGCCTAAGTCTTTGCAACCCCATAGACTGTAGCCCACCAGGCTCCTCTGTCCCTGGAATTCTCCAGGCCAGAATCCTGGAGTGGGTTGCCATGCCCTCCTCCAAGGCATCTTCCCAACCCGGGGACTGAACCCTGGTCTCCTGCATTGCAGGTGGATTCTTTACTGCTGAGCCACCTGGGAACCCCCCAGGTCCTGCAGAGCAGTGCTGAAAATGGTCACAGGAGCCAGGGCCTGTGGCAGAAGACATGCAAGAAGGCTCTGGGGCCCTCTGCTACCACCAAGCTGGCAGTGAAGGGGCAGAGACCAGAGGGCAGGGGAGATGGTGCTCAGCGGGGCAACAGGGAAGAGGCCCCAGGTCTCAGGGTCCTGGGCTTAAATCCCAGCTGTGCCCACTTTAGGCTGTGTGACGATGCAACTCCCCCTGCCCCCACCACGGTCCCTCCTCTGCCTTCTGTCTCTTCCCTGGGGAAATGGGACAAAAGTCTCACAATGGTGGTTGTAGGGCTTAGAAATAATATTTAGCAATTCTCTATGACTCTTTTATCTTATTTATTTGCCACACTTGCACAGCCTGTGAGACCGTAGTTTCCTTGACCAGGGATCGAATCTGGGAACAAGGCAGCGAAAGCCTGAATCTTAACCATTGGACTACAAGGGAAGTCCCTACACGTCCCTTTTAGGGCACCTACTATGTGGGAGGCATTGATCGAGGTGTGGAGAGACAGCTGTGAATGAGCCAGAGATAAAGAACACTAAAAAAGTCAGTCCTGTGATGTACTAGTGGTGTGTGTGTGTGTGTGTGTGTGTGCGTGTGCATGTGTGCGCACACGCACAACGTTAAATACAGTGATGGAGAAAGGCCAGACATGTCATCAAGCTCTGGGAATGTGAGGAAGGAGCTACAGAGGTGCCCAGGGAGGAGAAGCGCATTCCAGGCAGCAAGCACAGCTTGTGCAAAGGTCCTGGGGCTGTTAAGGAGTGGCGGGCTGTGTGTTTGACAACCAGTGAGAGAGTGGGCACAGGGGAATGGCAGGGGGTGTGGGCAGGGAGGTGAAAGGGACAAACAACACCAGACTCACCCCTCTGTTGATGAGGGTGCATTCAAGGGCACCCTGACCTCCATCACCAGGAGCAAAAAAGGGTGGGTGGGTCTGCCAGGGTGGGAGTTGACCACCTATGGACTGGGCACTGCCCCCAGCCAAATGGCTTGGCCGCTTTCAAAGGATTAAGAAGAAGAGGGGGAGGAAGTTTATGCAACAGAGCTGGTAAGCCCGCCAATGTCTCCAACACTCGCTGTCTGGGTCTTCACAGAGGGAGTCTCCAGACCCTTGATCTAGAGCAGTGGTACTCACCTGGGAGGGCCCATGATTTTGCCCCACCTGCCCCCGGCTGTTTGGTAAAATCTGGAGGCCTTTTTAGGTGTCATAACTCAGGGGTGGGGGGATTGCTCCTGGTATCTAGAGGGTGGAGGCAAAGGATGCTGAAAAGTCCAGGCCTCCTCCCAAAGAATGAATGACACAGCCCCACTGTCAGGAACACCATGGCTGGGAGACCCTGCCCTGCGCCCCTCGCCTGTCTGCCTCACCTCCTTGACACCAGATAGGAGCACCCACCTGGCTTCCTGGTCTGCCTGGTATTTTTAGCCTCAGAGGGAAAAGCCCTGGCTATTTTTAGTTTTGGGGAGAGGGGGATCAAGGGTATTTTTAGCCTGAGCATCTAATTATTGCAATTTTTATCTTCCCCCAATTTTGGATCTGGGGGAGGACGGCGTGGGAGGGGGTGGTGCAGTAGTAAAGAACCCGCTGCCTGTGCAAGAGACGCAGTTTGATTCCTGGGTCAGGAAGATCCCCTGGAGGAGGGCCTGAGAACCCCCTCCAGTATCCCTGCCTGGAAAATCTCATGGACAGAGGAGCCTAACAGGTCACAGTCCATGGTCACGAAGAGTCAGACATGACTGAGCTGAGCTGAGCTGAGGTGGGGCGGTGGGGGGGGGGTGCTTTTGCTTGGCTGATTTCCTTGGATCTGAAACAAGGGTGCGTGTGGGGGTCCCATCATCCTATGAGAGTCTGAGTCAGTGTCCCCCTGGATCAAAGCTGCTCAGGCCTTGACTGTGACATTCCTACCCCCAGCAAGGGTGGAGGCCCCCACGTAACCCTCTGGGTTCTAAACCCTATATGCACACTGCCCCACGCCTGCCCACAGGGACACCCTCACACACTGGGGTACCCATGAGGCCCTCTCTTTGGCCCCTGGTGGGTAGCTCTGGCTCCCCTAAGAGGACCAGGGTCCACAGGGACTCCTCAATGTGCAAAGCCAGGGAGAGGGAGTCCCTTGGGGTCCCTTTCTGTCCTTTGAGAGGCTCCTCACCTCCATTCACTTAGCTAAGAGTTCTCAAGTGCCTACTATGGGCCCGGCCTGAGTCTAGGCACCTGGCGTCCAAAAGCAAACCAGGGAACAAACTCCCCAAGAGCTCAGGTCCTGGTGGGGGAAGACATACAATAAACAAACAGGCACAATAAATCAGTAAATTACAGAATGTGAGAAAAGTCATCCTTGCTAGGGAAGGTCAGGAGGCGGGCGAGAGGCTGAAATTTTAAACAGGATGCATGGGGTAAATAAAGGTTACTGAGGAGGGGACATCCCTCATCCCTGGGTGAGGGAGCAAAAGCTCTGTACGAGTCAAGGGGAGGGGCCTGGGCGAAGGAGCCGCCAGTGCAAAGGGCCTGTGGTTGAACTGAGTGCTTAGGAGCAGTGAGGAGAGAGGGGGCGAGGTGGAAGGGGTGACAGGGACGAACATGAAGGTCTGGACCCTGGGACACCCCGTGCTTGGAGTGCCAGGATGAAGGGCCTGCCCCACCCCAGCTGGGGCTCTGGCCGCTCTGGATGGGGAAATATGTGATAGGAGCCCCTTGACTGAAACTGCTTGCGTCACTAGACTGTGAGCTCCCTGAGGACAGGACTAGGGTACTGTCCCCCTGGCGTCCCCAGCACAGTGCCGAGTGGAAAAGACACTTGGCAAATATCCACAGATTTCACGAAGAGGTCTGCTCAGCCTTGCTCCCAGGAGCCACACGTGCACACACAGCAGGTGCACACAAGACGCAGACAGCTCCTGACACGTGGAAATACACACACATCCCCTCTGCAAAACTCACAAACACCAGCACCCAGGAGACCCTTATGAACACAGGACCAGCCTGTCAGACACGTGGCCACACACAGGCTCGTCCAGGTTACCATCCTAATCACAGCACAGGTACCCACAGGTCACAGCAGCCTGGACTCTCAGGGCGGTGGGACCCATTCCCAAGCCTCTGTTCTGTAGTCCCCCTGCCACCTGGGACCCCGCTTCCTCTTTCATGAGGGTGGCTGAGCCCGGGGCTGGGAGGGGCGCTGGTGCAGTCAGGTACAGTTCCGGACCCAGGGAACCCCCATCTCAGGAGCATCATTCCCCTCCTCACCTCCCTGGAGGGTCTGGAGGAGGGGAACTGTCTGGCGTCTGGAAACTGAATCCTCGAGAGGAGCCCACACAGAAATCAGAGCCTTCTGTGTGTCCTTGGTCACACGTCTGGGTCTGGCTGGAGAGATAGGAGGGGGCAGTGACTGACAACTTCAGCTCCCTGTGGCCAAGAGGGGCTGGGACGAGGACAGTGGGGGGAGACCGCTCCTCCTGTTCTCCATCAGGGGCACCCCCCCGGGGCCAGGCAGCACAGCCTCCTGGGCTTGGCACCCCTACCCCCTGATGCCTAGGCTGGGGCTGAAGCACCAGCTCTCTACCTTGGTCACACGTCTGGGTCTGGCTGGAGAGATAGGAGGGGGCAGTGACTGACAACTTCAGCTCCCTGTGGCCAAGAGGGGCTGGGACGAGGACAGTGGGGGGAGACCGCTCCTCCTGTTCTCCATCAGGGGCACCCCCCCGGGGCCAGGCAGCACAGCCTCCTGGGCTTGGCACCCCTACCCCCTGATGCCTAGGCTGGGGCTGAAGCACCATGCTCTCTCCTGTCAGCCCTCCATATGTGGTGGTGCCCGAGCCAGGACCAGACCGCTTGATGCAAACAGACTCCAGAGGGGCCAGGGGCCCCCCAGCTCCTTCCCTATGGCCCACCTCCCAGGAGAAGGGCAGGCTGGGAATAGAAACCAGGCTTCGAGTCTCCTGCCTTCCACCTCCTCCCTACAGGCCCCACAGCGCCCAGGTGCGGCTGGTCCCCAGCTCCCTGCCCTCCCTCAACCCTGGGCATCCTCTCCACGCCCAAGGGCAGCAATCAGCATAGACTGGCCAGCTCCCCAGGAGAGGGGGTTGGGGTGGGCACCTCATGGAGAGCAGGAGTGACAAGCATGGGGTGAGCTGAGGCCCCGAGGGAGCTCCCTGAGGGAGAGGAGGAAGAAGGTGGCAATGCCAGCGGGAAGGCCGGGCACTCACATGTGAGCACACACGTATGTGGCTTGGTGCATGGGGGCCCTTGCTGCCAGCCAGGGATCGAATTAGTTCCCTTTTCCGCTTTCCAGATGATTTTTCATCTCTGTAATTAATGGGCAAGTCAGTTCTGAACAGCATGGCAGGCAAATTACTAGTTAGGAAAATCACGGATAATTTTCTCGATATGATAATGAAGGTTGTATTCCTTCTCTTATTCTCCCTGTTTTCATCCTACTTTTAAGTAATAAAATCGGCATTAGAATTTGGGGGTGGGAGAATGGGGAGGAAGGAGACGTCACCTGCCCCCACAGCTGGGGCCTGACCCACCCGCGGGGAGTGCTCAGCCCCTGGCCATCAGGCAGATGGAGAGAACGACAGAGGGGACCCTGCGTGGGACACCCTGATGACCCATTCAGGGTTGCCAGGCCTAGGAGACCAGGTGGAGGGGCCGGCAGCTCCCAGGCTCTTA
>SJYC01019313.1:0-11898 GCA_006408675.1 Madoqua kirkii | reverse complement strand
TTGGATGCTTGAAGAGGGGAGCAGGGATCACCCGCCTCTCCCCAAGCAGAATTGAGATCCACCAGCCCTGAGCAGACATCTACTCTCAAGTCTCCCCCATAAATGTCCCCCAGACTGTCCCAACCCCTCTCATCGGTGACTCCTGTAGCAGCGAAGAGAACAGGGCAAGCCAGAGAGGGAGAGAGAGGCAGAGAAAGAGAGAGAGGCGGAAAGGCAACCAGCCATCTTGGCAGCCATCTTGAACCCCTCCCCCTGCTCCCCCAGCTCACCACATGTTTGGATGTGGGCAGAGGAACCCAGGCCCTGGGTCCTGCAGGAACCAGGAGGAATGGGGGCCCTGTCTCAAGGCTGCGACGGAGGGACACCCACTCAGCTGCCATGACTGTGTGTGCGCGCGGGGGGGCGGGGGCTGGGGAGGTGGGGGAGGGAGGAGCGGACCGCGAGGAAGGTCCAGTGAGGGGCCGGGCAGGGATGGGGCTGGGTGCTGACCGAGACTGGAAGGTTAGGGCCAGGGATGTGTGTGAGGGCGGTGTGCCTGTGGGGCCACTTTTTGACCACGGCGGGAGCACACACACAGCGCAGCCCAGGCTCTTCTGGCACGGACTCCCGTCCCAGACAGATGGAAAGATGACAATTGAAACCCCAAGCTGTCCTCGGCGAACACCTGGGAGAGTGGGAGGGCTGGCCCGCAAAGCCCGAATCGGGGTGGATGAAACCCAACAGCTTCCCAGGCTTAACCCGGGACCGCGGAGGAAAGATGCTGTCGACGGCTACAGCCGGCCAGACACCCAGTCAGACCCCTCCCCATCCCCCCGCGCCTCTGCCTCCCGAAGAAAAACAACCCCCAGCCCAGCTTCGTGGGGTGCCAGCCCCCGACACGGCTCCTCCGGGGGCTAGGGCCGGCGCGCGGCGCGCACACGCACCCTCTCCGCTCACACCCAGACACCTACACAAACAGGGCGCCAAGCACCCGCGCGCACACGCACCGGGGACACGCAGGCACTGCCGCGCCGCTTCCCCACAAAGGCTGGCGCGCGCGCGGGCACACGCAGCCACGCGCGGGCACACTCGCGGTCCCCTCCCCCCACGGGCACCCCGCGGCCGCGCATCCGCACACCCCCGACAGTCCACGGGGGCTGCCCCTCCCGGCCCCCTCACCGGTTGGGTGAGGTGCAGGCCGCCCTCCATCCCCCGCGCGCTCAGGTGCTGTGACCCCGCGGTTCTAGCATCCCCTCCCCCTTCCTGGCCCCGACAGGCCCGGGCTCCCATCCTCCCTACCTCGGCCCCCACACCTGGCCCAGGTACGGCGTCTCCCTCGCCCGGGGTCCTCAGACACTCACCTGTCCAGCGCCGTTCCGGGGTCGGCCTTGCGCGTCTCTCCTGCGGCTCCGCGAACCCAGGACCCCTGCCCGGCACATCTCCCGGAACCGGGACAGGGGGGAAATCGGGCGTGGGGTGGCGGGGCCCAGAACCGCTGTCACCAACCAAAAATTAAAAAAAAAAAAAAAAAAAGAGAAGAAGCGGATTACACAGCTCCAAAGGCAGCCCCCTCGCGGCGGCAGAGACTCGGGGCTGGGGGCGAGCGTCCGCGCCCCTCCCGGGGAGGGAGGCGGCGGGGCGGGGGCGGTGTCAGAGCTCCGGGGGCTCGGGCGAGGCGGAGCCCCCCGAGGCGGCGCCAACAGCTGCCCGCATCTTCCCCGCAGCTCCGCGGCCCCGACGGAGGCGGCACGTGTGCGCCCAGGCGACTTCCCAGCCCCCTCCGACGGCGGCAGCCGAGGGGTTAACGGAGCAGCTAGGGAGCCCCTGCAGCCCCCCGCCGCCCGGCGGCGCCGCTCCGGGGCCCACGCGGCCCCATTCGCCGGGGCCTCCTCGGCAGACGGCGGGGCGGGGGCGCCGCAGCGCCGACAACTCCCGCGCCGACGGCTCGGGCTCCCCGCAGTGGCCACGGGGGGCTCGGGTAGGGGGCGGGAGGCGCGGAGCTTGTTGGAGGGGGCGCGGTTGTAGGCGGACGCGGCGGCGTCGCGCCCCGGGGTGGCCGGATGGGGGGGCCCCGGGCCGGGCCCGTGGGCACCGCAGGACGCGCGGACCGAGCGGGCGCCGGGCACCAGCAATGACAAGCCGCCTGCTCGCCCCTCTCCCCGGCGCACCCGCTCCGGGAGGGGGACGGCGGGCACGTATAAAACCCGGCCCGGAGCCGCCGCCGGGGACCGGCCGCCGCAACCTGCCCAAGCGCACCGGAGGCCGGTCCGAAAACCCGAGATGGACTTTCCTCCCCTTCGCCCCCCTCTAGTCCCTATGGAAAAACCGGGAGAGGGAAGGAGATGTGCTGGATCCTGGCGTTGGAATGGGAAGTGGGGGAGGGGGGACAGGCTCGAGGAAGACCCGGAGCGGATTTTGCAGGTAGTGGAGTAAAAGGCGCTTTGCCCGGTGAGGGGAGAAATGGGAGCGATCTGGAAGGGGTCTGCAAAACTCGGATTGGATTAGACAGAGATGGGAGGAACGAAGGCAGCTGCGACAGGGCCAACTGCACCCCAGGCACGCAAATTTCGGGCCGGATTCTTCCTCGGGAGACGGAGTAATGCGTCATGCCTAATGCAGTGGGAACAAGCAAGACCTGGCCTAGAGCTCCCAGACCTGGGCTCGCAGGGGGCTCCGGGAGGGGGCTGTTTAGTGGCTGAGGCGGCGTGGGCTGCCCTCGTCTTCCTGGCAGCGACGTGCAAGAAGGAGGGGCAAAAGGAGGGCTGGAGTCGGGCACGAAGGGATCTGGAGCGCCGGCTGCACCGAAGCAGGCAGGTAAAAGCGGTTTCAGGATCCGGGGCGATGCGAAGGGAATGCAATGAGGAGGCCGCTACCCTGGGAGACCAGACCTACAATATAAGGCAAGGGAAGACCGCAAAGCCAGGACTGGAGTATGCGGGATGGGACAAGACCCTAGCTAAAGATCTGTGGCAACTGGTCAAGGACTGGGAACTGACCGGGTCGCAGGACTGGAGAGGATGGGTGTTTGGGGGAGGTTAGTATCTATAAACGCCTCAAAGGTCTTGCTTTGGGTTGGGGGGGAGGCGCGGCGAGAGAAAAAAATTGCATTTTAGGTTTTCGGCCAGAGCAAAAACTCGGTATGGATTTCCGCAGCCGAGCAACTATACTGCAGCTGGTGGACTTGAAGTAGGACAAGGAACCAGCGGGTTCCTAGGCATCTGGCCGAGTGAGGCTTGGGGCCGGCTTCATGCTGAAGCTGCAGAAGGGAGCCCTGCACCCCATCTCCCTGGTTGGGGAAGGCAGTCCGACTTGGCGTGGATTCCCAGAGCCAGAGCTGTGACTGCCAAGACCCACAGTGGGGGCTATAAAACCGGGCCCCAGGCCAAAAATAGGCACTTTGGCAGTGCAGGGTGGGGGCTGAGGTAAAACTAGATGGGGGCGGGTACTAGAAGGTCCTGAGAGGTAAGATCCGGTGAGGATCTCGGTAGAGCGGATCTGGAAGCCTGGCGTTTTATGAAGGATGGGTGCAAGGGAAAGACTGACGGATGGGAAGGAGCAAATCCCTGGTTTGGATCCTCAGGGAAGGGAATCATCCAGTGACGGTCTAATTAGCACACGGGCCAGAGCATACAAAGTCCGGGCTGAATCTCAGGTAGACTTAGAGCAGGCAATAGTGGGAAGAGTGGGGCAGACAAGTCTGGGCCTGGATTATAGAGGAAGGGGATGTGCTGAGGATGAGGAAGATGGCAAACCCTGGTCTCTATCTCTAGGGAAGAGAATGTATTGCCATTCCAACTTGGCTTTGCAGAATGGGTGAGGAATTGGGAAACAGCATGGAAGTAGCAATGGGAAGGGTTGGAGGTAATAAATAGATAAAACTTGGGGCACACTTAGAAAACTTGGGGAACTATAAAAATCTAAGAAACCCTAAGAGGAACATCTGCAGGTGAATGAACCCATCCTCTAAAAATCCCTTCCCAGAAGCCTGAATTTAGGGAAAAGCAGAGACTTCCCAAGTGGTACAGTGGTAAGAATCCACCTGCCAGTGCAGGAGATGCTAGAGATGTGAGTTGGATCCCTGGCTTGGGAAGATACCCTGGAGAAGGGAATGACAACCCACTCCAGTATTCTTGCCTGGAAAATTCCACGGACACAGTCTACAGTCCATGGGGTTACAAAGAGTCGAACAGGACTGAGTGGCTCAGCATGTTCAGAGACACCAGACTTCCAGGCTGACCTGGTAACCAGGGGCTACCTCTATGGCACCCACCACCCTCCACCTGCTTCTGTGGGCAACCATCATTTCAGGACTGGGCAGGGATTCTTATAGCCTGGAACTGGGGCCAAATCCAGCCCGCAGACTTCAGGGGTGGAGACAGTAGGCAGCTAACTTCATTCCTCCTTCACGCCCAGGGTTCCGTGGCTGTAGACCTTGGGCCTTAAATATGGATGGCCAGGCCCATCGGCTGGATCTAAGGGGCCAAATATGTATGAAGTGGAAGTTGGTGGCTCCGGAGGGGGTCCTATCCATCTATGGTTGGTGCAGTACCAGGATGGGAGAATGGGGGAGGTTTGGCTTCTCCACGCGTCAGTTTCCCACTTTGAAATATCTCCGCAGCACCTGGTAGGATCCATGAAAGGCTTTGGCAGTACCGCAGGGGGCAACCAGGAACCCTCCCCCCACATCCACACAGCCAGCTTTCTATAAACCTGGCAGGATTGAAAGGGGGAAGAACGTGCAGCTCAAGGAAGGCTGAGCATCTCCAGACCCCCTGGCTCCTAGTCCTCCCAGCATCCCGCCGTCCAGCCCTGAGTAGCCCACCCACCTGCTCTATGGAGAGACCCTCGGAACCAATGAATGTGCCTGGGGGACGGTACTAACTTGCGTTCTTCAGGGGCTGCCAGCAGCGGTGTCTTTAATTTATACGAGTGAAAGGAGTGCCATGCTTTAAGGAACCCCTGGCTCAGTTTGGAAAAATCCTGGCTGGGACTTCCTTCCCCCAAACCCTCCTCTTTTCCCCCAAAGCCTGTGGTCAGCAGAGCGCCCCGTGTTTGGCCGGGATCGGTTTCAGTAGCCTCCATTCTGTCACGGTTTATAGGCCTCGCGGGCGAGGGGCTCAAGAGGCGAAAGACGAGTAGAGGCTGGGGGCACAAAAGAGCCCCAGCGCTTCTCCCCGAAGACCCCCGGCTGCGCAGCCGCAGTGGAGGCCGCGCCAGCAAGCAGCCGGGCTCCTAAAACTAACGCGTCCGCGCGCGCGCAGTCTCTCCCCAGCTCCCGGCGCCCAGCACCGCGCCTGTCCGTACCCGCGCCCAGGACGCCCTACTCCCAAGACGCTTCTTTCTGCGCATCCTACCTGTGCCTCGGGATTCTCACGCTCAGCGTGACTCGCGTCTTGGATACCCAAAGTCCTGTCCATCCGGCAACTGGACATCCACTTTTCTCTTTACCCTGCGCCAGAAAACCCTCACGCCCAGGTGGCCCGCGCCTAGGACACCCCACGTACGGATCCCCCGGCGTCTTGGAGACCCTACACTCTGCGCATCTAGCACTTGGCGCACCCTGACCTCAGACGTGGATAGCTCTACTCACCTGTGCCCTCTGCCCTCCTCCTGTGTCCACGTGTGTAGAGCTCCAGTGCTGACCGACCTGGGTGCTGCGTTCCCCCACCTTCCTCTGTCCCCGATCTTCTGAGTCCTCTACCTCAGGGCTGGCGCCCTCAGTCGTGGGTGTCCTCTTTCTTCGTGTCCCTTAGGTCCCTGTGCCGGAGGTGCGGGAACCCATGAGAGGGCGGCGCAGGGGTTGGGGTCGGTAATGAAACATATTCCTGGTCTCAAGAAAAATGCTCAGCCTTCCACTGCCCACTAGGCACCCCCCGCCCAGATACACCTAGAGCCCACTGGGCCAGCACACAGGTTCTGTATGACCCTGAGGGGGCTTCTCATTCGGTGTATTCATCCCTTCCATTTATTCCTCAAACACAGAGGACCCCTTACAGCCTTTAGTGGCTGGGGGCTAGATCTTGAGAATGCCCTAGTGTCTTGCCAGTAAGACTGGAGTTCCTCTCAGGAGCATCCTGTTCGGTGGGTAAGGCGGGCACAGAATGCATGATGGAAATAGCCCACACCGCGCCTGTCCGTACCCGCGCCCAGGACGCCCTACTCCCAAGACGCTTCTTTCTGCGCATCCTACCTGTGCCTCGGGATTCTCACGCTCAGCGTGACTCGCGTCTTGGATACCCAAAGTCCTGTCCATCCGGCAACTGGACATCCACTTTTCTCTTTACCCTGCGCCAGAAAACCCTCACGCCCAGGTGGCCCGCGCCTAGGACACCCCACGTACGGATCCCCCGGCGTCTTGGAGACCCTACACTCTGCGCATCTAGCACTTGGCGCACCCTGACCTCAGACGTGGATAGCTCTACTCACCTGTGCCCTCTGCCCTCCTCCTGTGTCCACGTGTGTAGAGCTCCAGTGCTGACCGACCTGGGTGCTGCGTTCCCCCACCTTCCTCTGTCCCCGATCTTCTGAGTCCTCTACCTCAGGGCTGGCGCCCTCAGTCGTGGGTGTCCTCTTTCTTCGTGTCCCTTAGGTCCCTGTGCCGGAGGTGCGGGAACCCATGAGAGGGCGGCGCAGGGGTTGGGGTCGGTAATGAAACATATTCCTGGTCTCAAGAAAAATGCTCAGCCTTCCACTGCCCACTAGGCACCCCCCGCCCAGATACACCTAGAGCCCACTGGGCCAGCACACAGGTTCTGTATGACCCTGAGGGGGCTTCTCATTCGGTGTATTCATCCCTTCCATTTATTCCTCAAACACAGAGGACCCCTTACAGCCTTTAGTGGCTGGGGGCTAGATCTTGAGAATGCCCTAGTGTCTTGCCAGTAAGACTGGAGTTCCTCTCAGGAGCATCCCTGTTCGGTGGGTAAGGCGGGCACAGAATGCATGATGGAAATAGCCCTGGAAAGTGAGCAGGGTGCTAGGGGAGTGGATGGTGAACTGTCCAAGCCTTGAGGAGTGGGTGGGGTGGAGTTCTGTGTGCCCCTGGCTCTCCTAGAGGCTTCCTGCCCCCCATCCCCCCCCTCCCCCGCCGCCGGAGCCCCATCCTGTCCTGTGTGCCTCAGCTCAAGTGAAAAGGGCAGGTAAAGAGGTCTCAGAATTGAGCTGGGAGGATATTGTGTGGGTGGGGATTAATTCCAACTGCTGTCATTGGTGGGGGCAAGGCAATGAATGCATTCAGTCAACAAGCATGTGTTGAGCACCTACTGTGCACCCGGCATTGTGCTAGCTTCTGGGAACACAGCAGTGAATAAGGCAAATAAGCTTCTCTGTTCTTGGGGCTGACATTCCAATTAGAAAGACAGACGAGAAATCAGACAATTAAAAGGTACAGGATGTTAGAGGATGATCAGTGCTATGGAAGAAAATCAAGGAAGACACAGAATATGGTGATGGCTGCAGTTTTAGATAGAGGGGGTCAGGGAAGAGCTCACTAAGAAGGTGGCATTTGGATAAAGACTTAAAAGGATTCCTGGAGAGATCGGGGGTGGCGGGGAGGGGGTTCCAGGCAGAGAGGGTTCCAGGCAGAGGGGGTTCCTGAGGTGGAAACATGCTAGGTGTTCAAAGGATCAATGAGACAACCTGTGTGGCTGGAGGGAGGGGGTGAGGGCAAAAAGAGAGGGAGGTGAGGGTAGGGAGGTAATGGGCTAGATCCTAGATCGTGCTGGCCTGATGTGCTTTGGGGAGATTTGGTTTTTAATCGAAGTCCCTGGGAGCAATGGAAGGTTCTAGGCAGAGGAGGGTTTTCCCCTGACTTATATGTTCACAGGAACCCTCTGGCTGTGGTAAGATTTGAGAGGGAGCCAGGAGACTGGGGAGATGGATTCCACAGTCAATCCAGGTGAGAGGCGATGGAGGCCTGGAACAGGGTGCTGGGGAGAAAGGGTCAGATTTGAGGCACAGCCTAGGGAGAGAGCCTACAGGACACCTTAGTCTTTGCATCCCTCTCCCCCAGCAGAACTTCTCAAATGTCACCTCTGGATCACACTGCGGACGCTTCACCTTCCTCCCTCCCAAGAAGCAAGAGTCCAGGTCCAGTCTGAGCAACAGCTGGAAGGCAGCAATGATGGTCCATTCCCAGTAAGGCATCAACTGGGAGGGGAGGCCAGTTGGGTTGCACTTCCCACCCCAACCGCTAGGGGCCACTGCCCCGCTGCTCTGCGGCCGCCAGGTGAGGAGGAGGACCCACCTCTTCCCCAGGAGGTGCTGCGGTTGGTCGAGAGGGCAGGGGACCCAGGTAAAGAGCGCAGGACTGGGGGAGGAGGTGGGGGGACGAAATGGGGGTGAAGGGAGGGAGCTGAGCGAGTCCCACGCTGAAAGAGGGGAGGGAAAAAAACGCCACGGCGAGGTTGGAGGAATCAGGTGAGGAGCCTGAGATGGTTGACTGAGTGCTTGGGAGAAAGGAGGGGCGAGGAAGGGGAGTTGAGGTGTCTAAAGGAGAGAGGAGCTGGGGAGCAGGGAAACTGAGGGCATAGAGCAAAGTCGAGGGAGGGAAGACAGGTCAGCAGGTGAGGAGTCAGGGATGGTCCTGGAGGTGAAGTGGACGTGACTGGGGGACATTTGGACAGTGCATGGGGACCGCTGGGATGGTTGAGGGGTGGGCCTCGTCTGTGGGAAATTAGGGACCCCAGAGAAGGTGCCTGGCGCTTTGCCAGTCGTGGCTGGTACGGACTGTGGGGGAGGGGGGAGGATAGTTTCTCCGATCTTGACCCCATGGGTCAGAGATGGGGGGAAAGCTTCTGAGGAGGAGGTGTGCAGGCCAGGCTCCACGCAAGAGCCCACTTTGCTTCTGCAATCTGGCACTAGGGCTCTCCTTCATACCCTGTACCCCCATGGCTGGGATTCACGGTTCATTGAGCTGGGTGGTAAGCAGATGAATGAGACAGAGGCAGTCCCAGTTGATTGGAAACCAGCAAGATGTCCACGGATGTGTGGGGTGGAAGACGGGGTCTGTGGGAGAGTTCAGGCCAGAGGCCCTCTCCAGCCAGGGGGCTGAGAGAAGGTTGCCCTGGGGAAGTGACTTGTAAGTAGACAGCAAGAATCCATCAACTGAACATAGAAGATCTTGATGGTCTGGGCAGAGAGGAGATTCTGAGGACATTGCCAAGAAAAATGCCAGGAGAAACTAGGTTGCCGTAGAGCCATGCTGCTGCTGCTACTGCTGCTAAGCCGCTTCAGTCGCGTCCAACTCTGTGTGACCCCATAGACGGCAGCCCACCAGGCTCCACCTTTCCTGGGGTTCTCCAGGCAAGATCACTGGAGTGGGCTGCCATTTCCTTCTCCAATGCATGAAAGTGAAAAGTGAAAGTGAAGTCGCTCAGTCGTGTCCAGCTCTTCTCGACCCCATGGACTGCAGCCTACCAGGCTCCTCCGTCCATGGGATTGTCCAGGCAAGAGTACTGGAGTGGGGTGCCATTGCCTTCTCTGCAGTAGAGCCAGAGAAAGGGGAAAAAAGTGATGCCTGACCTTGCACGTGCCAGGGACAGGGCCCTCAATGCCAGATGCTGACACGGGAACAAGAAACAGAAACAGGGCAGGTGTGAGGCAGTGAGGAGGGAGGGTGAGAGCTGTGGGGAGCTGGAGATGCACCCCCTTTTAAGCCAGCAGCTGCTTGCTACTCCTCAACTTCAGCTGAGAGCTACCATGTGGGAAGCCAGGCTCTTGGAATTGCTGGTATGGATTCTTCAAGAGAAGCTAGAAGTCAGGGGTTTTGTGTAAAATTCCCTGAGCTTTAATTCTCTCAGACTGATCTACTAATTGCTATCAATTGCTGTGACCCAGCAATTCCTTTCCTGGGTTTATTCCAACGGGAATGGGAGCTTCTGCCACCCAAATACATACATATATACATACTTACATACATGGATGTTCACAGCAGCTTCATTCACCATCGCCAGATACTGGCCACTGGCTATGTGACCGTCGACTGGCAAATGGGAAATTAATTGGAGTATATTTGTTTGGAATATATATTTGGAGTAAATTCAATGGCATACAATACAGTGATGAAAAAGTACAATGTATGAACACATAAACAGCCCTGTGCATGTTGCCCACAGGACACAAATAGATGCAATGCATGACAACATTCCTGTCACTCAAGGACAAAGAGAAGTAATCTATGGAGCTGGGGAGCCCAGGGCTTCCTAACCATGGAACACTGACATTTGAGGATGGCTGATTCTTTGCTACATGGGGCCTATCCTGTGCATTGGAGGATATTGAAAAGTATCCCCATCCTCTCCCCTACCAGATGCCAATAGCATTTGCCTAGTTGTGCCCTCCCTTGTTGGGGGGGCACAGTCGGTTTCGGGTGAGGACCACTGGGAAAGTGATATATTTTTTAAAGATGTATTTATTTTTTGGCTGCGGTGGGTCTTTGCCGCTGCTCGTGAGCTTTCTCTAGTTGTGGCGGGAGCAGCAGCTGCTCTCCGTTGCCGTGTGCGGGCCTCTCATTGTGGTGGCTTCTCCTTCGGTGGAGAGCGAGCTAGAGGCATGCAGGCTTCAGGAGCCACAGCGAGTGGGCTCAGTAGTTGTGGCACACAGGCTTGGTGGCTCCTCGGCATGTGGGATCTTCCCGGCCCAGAGATGGAAGCAGTGTCCTTTGCATTGCGAGGCAGATTCTTAACCACTGGACCACCAGGGAAGCCTGGGAAAGTGATCTTTTGAGGTAAGACAATGATTAGAAATTGGCCTTGGAAAGCTCCCGGGGGACTGGGATATTCTCTATCTTGAGCTATGGTGATGATCAAGGTGGAGCATATTATTAAAATACACAGTGCTGTATTTTAGGAAGCATGTGCTTCACGATAAAAGAGTGAACCCACGACATGGATGACCCTCCAAAACATGATGCCACAGGTTACGTGACTCCATTTATACAAAAAGTCCAGAAGTAAATCCAGAGAGACAGAAGGCAGGTGAGCGGTTGCTGGGGGCAGGGGTGAAGGGAGTGGGTAAGGAAGAGTGGCTGCTAATGGGTCTGGGATTTCCTTTGGGGTTATGGGAATGTTCTGGAATTAGTCGCACAACACTATAAAAAATACACTTAATTGTTCACTTGAAAATGGTTTATCTTGTGTGAATTTTACCTTAAAAGCAAATTATTTTTTAAAAAAGGTTTTTGATGTGAACCAGTTTTAAAGTCTTTATTGAATTGGTTGAACCAGTTTTAAAGTCTTTATTGAATTGGTTACAACGTTGTTTGTTTTATGTTTTGTTTTTTTGGCCCCAAGGCATGTGGGATCTTAACTCCCCAACCAGGGATCGAACCCAGACCCCCTGCATTGGAAGGTGAAGTCTTAACCACTGGACCGCCAAAGAAGTCCTAGAATTTTTTTTAATAGAGTCAACCCAAACAAGCTGAACAGGACCGGTGCCTGGGCCAGCTTGGCCACTTTGCAATGGAGGGAGGGGATGGTGGGAAAGTGAGGTGATAGACAGCCTCTGTCCAGAGAAAGTGCGAAGCAAAGCGGGAACTGTGGGCCTTCTTGGAAAAGGGAGGGCTGAAGCAAAAAGTATGTCTTGGCTCAGGGGAGTGCTCTCTCTTAACCCAACCTGTCAGCCCTAGAAAGAAATCGCAGGCAGGTCAGAGGCCAGCCTGCGAGCTGTTGAAGGGAATACAGAGTTCTGACGGGTGGAAGAGAAATGACAATCGCTCTGCCCAGCCTGACGCCACCGAGGGATGATCAACACCCCCACAGTGCCTGCAGGGGGGTTGTGGGGATGTTCTCTGAGAGCTGAAAGGGGGCAATGGGGCTCACAGAGGAGCAGGCTTCCTGAGAGCTTGGCCTGCACTGGAAACTGAAATCCATGGGGGACATTTCGATCTATATGATTCCCTCCCACCCACCCCCTGCCCTG
>SJYC01019312.1:0-16632 GCA_006408675.1 Madoqua kirkii | reverse complement strand
CTTGTTGGGGGATGGGAAGGGGAGAACCAATGTGAGCAGCCAGAGACCAGGAACCAGGGGATGGGGTTCCAGGATCTTGAGTCTCCACTGGCTTCAAAAAATTGAACGAGGGGCTTCCCTGGTGGTCCAGTGACTAAGACTCCATGCTCCCAGTGCAGGGAGCCCGGGTTCACAACCTGCTCAGGGAACTAGATCCCACATGCCACAGCTAAAAAGAGTTCGTATGCCTCAACTAAGACCCAAAGCAGCCAAATAAATAAATAAAAATATTTTAAAAAATTTGAATGAGTGAAGAGAGAAAGCAAGCTAAGGGCTCCAGGAAGCTGGGGGTCCTGGCTGGTAGGGGCCAATGGTGACGCCCACAAAATATGAACACCTGGAACCTGGGACTGTCACTTTCTTTGGAAACAGCGCCCTTGCAGATGTAATTAAGACTCTTTCGATGGATGAGATCATCCTGGATTAGGGTGAGTCCTAAATCCAATACATAAAAGTGAAAAGTCAAAGTGAAGTCGCTCAGTTGCGTCTGACTCTTAGTGACCTCATGGACTGCAGCCTACCAGGCTCCTCCGTCCATGGGATTGTCCAGGCAAGAGTACTGGAGTGGGGTGCCGTTGCCTTCTCCGATAGCAGCCCTAGGGAACTATAAGAATAGAGGCCCTGATAGTCAATTCTCTGAACATTTACAAAGCCCCTGAAAAGGACTGTGGCATAGTGGAGAAAGCAAACACATGAATGGATTTCCTGTATATATATAAAGGTTTCCCCAACTCAGTGGACATAAGTTTGAGCAAACTCCAGGAGATGGTAAAGGACAGAGAAGCCTGGCGTGCCACAGTCCATAGGGTCGCAAAGAGTCAGACACGACTAAGTGACTGAACAACAATAGGGCTTCCCAGAAGGCACGGTGGTAAAGGATCTGCCTGCCAATGCAGGAGATGCTAGTTCTATCCCTGGGTCGAGAAGATCCCCTGGAGAAGGAAATGGCAACTCAGTCCAGTATTCTTACCTAGAAAATTTCCATGGATAAGAGGAGCCTGGTGGGCTCTAGTCCACGGAGTCACAAAGAGTTGGACATGACTGACTGGGCACACATGCATAGATAGATAGATAAATACAGATAAAGGCCATGCCATGAAGCTTTCGGGATCTTACTTCCCTGACCAAGGATTGAACCTGGGTCGTGCAGTGAGCATGCTAAATCCTAACCACTGGACTGCCAGCGAATTCCTGGGGTCAGTGTGGAGGGATGGATACCCTGTGGGGTGGAGGACTGCCTAGGAACTCGATGGCGGGGGTGCATCACACAGCTGGTGACAACACATTTCACTACCTATCGGGGACAGCAGGTAATACAAACCCCGTGAGCAGTCAAGAAGGCGTCTGCATGAGCAATGGCACAGGTGACCTTCACTTCAATGTCAAGGGGCAATAAGGAGTGGTGAAGACTGTGACACAGAATAATAACTGCTAACGTTTATTAGCACTTGCTAAGTTCTTTCCTTACACAGTATTAACTCATTTATTTTCTCATCAACTCTACACTCAGGTGTTATCCTCATTTACCAGAGGGCTTAATTGAGGCATAGAGGCTGTAGGGCTGGAAACCAATGGTGCATTCCAGCTGGGTAATCTGAGCAGAGTTAAATGATGGGACAGCATTACACAGCATGGACAGACGTACCACAGGAACCACAAGGAATAACGCCACGCCTTGGGCTAGGACAAGTGGGAGCTATTAGCACCCCTAGGTCTGAGGGGCAAGGGGAGTGGGCAGTTGCTATGAACTGGAAACTGCAGGCCGTGTGGATGGGGGAGACCTGTGACTTCCAACAGGGATGCGAGCGGCCCTCAGAAGCCACAGGGGCTGAACTGGGGAACAAACATCTCCCTCATTCCCCCTCCCCTCACTGGCTGAATCCAACCTGACCCGGAGGACCCAGGAGCCCGTTGGTGTGGTCCACACAGCCCAGACTCCCGAGACACTAAGCTAGGTGGAGAAGCCAGGAGAATTGTTCTGAGAGGAAAGTGGAAGATTCCCTAACAGTGACTGCCTGGGTCCAGAGTTCCCGTAAACTACTCACCATGTGAGAACTGGCAGACCAGCGCTGTCTCCTGGGGGTGGGTCCTGGGGGTAGGGGCCGGCCTTACTGAGCACTGCTTCTGAGGTTCGCAGAAGCTGTGTCTTTTGATGGAAAGCCAGGAATACAGATTTTTATGCAACATTTACCAGGTATTTAAGAGCTGGTACCTTATTACCATTTTACAAACCCTGCATGGGCAAAACAAATCGCAGATGTGGGCTGGATTGGGCTCTGGGTGTCAAGCCCCTGGTTCAGAAGGTGGAAGGGGACCGCGCAGCATACCCAACTGTGGAAACTGGGAGGCTCAGAGAGGCAGCCGCGCACAGCACCATGGGTGAGACCAGGACCGCGGATCAGCCAGCTGGTTTGACTAGAAAGAGCCTGGGGCCCACGGCAGGTGCGCAGGTGCAGGATGTTAGGATGAAACTGAATAGGTGTTTGGGGGGTCAGGATTGGGAGGGGCCATTGGAGTCACACTGACAGGTTTCAGCTTTGAAGATGAGAAGCCACGGATGGCTTTTAAACAGCCGAATGACTCAAGTCAGCCTTGAGTCTCTCCACCCCGAGGCTGGCTGTGGATCAGGCTTTCTTTGGGGGTGGAAGGACCGTGGCTCCACAGATGAGCGAAAGAAATGAAAGAGCCCCCTCCTTTGAGTGCGCTTACAGCCTGGCGAGGAGGGCACATGCGTAAATAATAACCTCAGAACATGATGCGCGGGGGTAATGAGTTAGCCCACGTCTGCAGATATTTGATCAACTGCTGTGTGTTCCGCGCCGGGGATGAAGGGACAGGATGTGGTACTGCCTTCGAAGAAAGGGGCAGTGGATGAGGGAGGAAATAAAGGGAAAGGAATTTCAGGTGATGATAAGAAAATGTAAAACAGCAGAAGGTGACAGGGAAGGCAGCCCACCAGCCCAGGTGGCAGGGCAGGCAGTGGGCAGGGAGACAGGGCATGCTGCGTGGGTCCCCTGGGGCCCAGCAGCCTGGCAGCCCCCTCCCAGAGTTGCCCCCGTCACACCTGAGAACAAACCCAGGGCTGACGTGGATTCCTGACTTGGAGCCTGAGCAGGGCGAGAGAGGGGAGAAAAAACACCCATCTGTTTCTCCTCTGATGGAACGTGATTCTTCACCCAGTGCTTAAAACCCCGCGCTTCTCCCATTTCCTCTCGGCAGCCACGTGATGCGATATAAATCGCTGAAATGGGTTTTCCCAGCCGGTTTCCGTGTTGTTTTAATAATGGTTCATTTTCTGCCCTGGGGAAAAAATATTCCGTGGAGAAACTGGGAGCTGGGGGCTCATTTTGTCTGTGTGTGTGCACATGCACACACTTGTGCCTAGCGTCCCCTTATCTCAAAGAAGATTCCAGAATATCACTGAGACACCAAGTCACCTGTCTAATTGGGTGATTCCCAGCACATCCCCCTCACCTGGACAAAGGAATTCCTTCAGAAACCTGGGCATGTTTACTGATCACCTGCTGTGTGTGAGCTATACCTGAGCTAGATGCAGGGGTCACAGTGGTCTCCCAGGCCTGGCCTCCCTAGGCCAGCATTCTGGAAGGGGGAGATTGACATTTTAAAATAAATTGTAAATTATTGTAAAAAATTGTAATAATTTAAAATGATTGGACTTCCCTGGTGGCACAGTGGATAAGAATCCGCCTGCCAGTGCAGGGGATTGGGTTTGATCCCTGGTCCAGGAAGATCCCACTTGCAAAGCAACTAAGCCCAAACGCAGCAGCTGTTGAGCCTGTGCTTTCCTGGTGGCTCAGACAGTAAAGAATCCGCCTGCAATGCAGGAGACCCAGGTTCGATCTCTGGGTGGGAAGATTCCCTGGAGAAGGGAATGGTAAGCCACTCCAGTATTCTTGCCTGGAGAATCCCGTGTTCAGAGGAGCCTGGTGGGCTACAGTCTATGGTGTTGCAAAGAGTCAGACATGACTGAGTGACTAATGCACATACTAGAGCCCGGGAGCGGCAACCACTGAAGTTGGCACACCCTAGGGCTCATGCTCTGCAACAAGAGAAGCCAGCGCAGTGAGAAGCCTGTGCACCGCAACTGGAGGGTCCAGCACAGCCAAAAAATAATAATAATAATAATTGTGTAAAACTATGTAATTACAATCATGGAAACTCTTCAAGGGAGAGAGTTTGTGGTGTGATGGAGTGGATAGCATCCACTATAGGGACTCTGGGCATCACTACAACCCCATCCATGAAAGGGAGACCCTTAAGCTGAAACTTGGAGGACAGAGTTGCAAGAGGGAATGCCATCCAGGTAGGGGGAGACTTCCTGGGCAAACATCTTAAAGCTTGAAAGAACATGGTGCAGGCTCAGATCCAGGAGAAAAGTCATGAGTCCAGTGTAGGCAAGGGCTAAGTGGGTGACGAGGAGTGGTGTGTACCAGTGGACAGAGACTTGGGGACTTTCTCCCTGTTTCTGGGTAGAGAGGGTTTCTCCATGAGATAGAGCCATGACAGTCTTGTGCATATTCAACCTTTAGTCTCAAGACCAGTCCTTGTTATGCCTGTTTGGAAAAAGCAGCTCTCAGAGGCCGTGTGGATTGCCAAGGTCACTGCCTCATCTTCCCCATCCCCAAGCCTGTTCCTTTCCTCCCTGTAGTGGGTTGAACGGTGGCCCCTCTCCTAAAGATATGTCCACATCCCTACTGCCAGAACCTGTAGATATGACCTTCTTTGGAAAGAGAGTCATTGCGGTATCACTAAATTAAGAATCTTGATTTCTCCAGGGGATTTTCCCAACCTGGGGATCGGACCTGGGTCTCCTGCATTGCAGGTGGACTCTCTGCTATCTGAGCCACCAGGGAAGCCTATCTAAGTGAAGAGAAAGACAAATATCATATGATATCACTTATATGTGGAGTCAAAATATTATACAAATGAATTTATTTACAAAACAGACTCACAGACTTAGAGAACAAACTATGGTTATCAGAGAAGAGGGCAGGGAGGGAGGGCCTAGACTGGGAGTTTGGGATTGACATGTACTCACTGCTATATTTAAAACAGATAACCAACAAGGACCGACCGTATGGCAAAAAAAAAAAAAAAAAGAATCTTGAGATGAGATCAAACTGGATTCAAATGAGCTCTAAATCTATTGACCAGAGTCCCTACATTTTGTGTTTGTTCCCGTTTTTGACCGCACCTCACAGCATACAGACTTCCCTGAACCTATACCCCCTGCATCAGAAGCATGGAGCATTAACCACCAGAACACCAGGAATTCCTGATCAGCATCCTCAGAAGAGAAGAGGAAAGGACAGTGGAAAAGGCCACAGGAAGATGGAGGCAGAAGGTGGAGTGATGCAGTCACACAGCAAGGCACACCTGGAAACACCAGACGCGGGTGAGGCCAAGAATGGACTCTCCCCAAGGGCTACCTTGACTTTGGCCTGATGATACTGCTTATGAATTTCTGACCTCCAGAACTGTGAGAAAAGAAATTTCCATAGGTTTCCTGGTTTGGTTTTGCTCTGTTTTATTTATTTATTTAGCTGCATCAGGTCTCAGCTGTGGGTCACAGGACCTTCACTGTGTCACGCAGGATCTTTCGTTGTAGCCCACGTATTCTCTAGTTGTGGCATGTGGACTCAGCAGTTAAAGCATTTGCGCTTCAGTAGTTGCAGCATGCAGGCTTAGTTGCCCCGCAGCATGTGGAATCTTAGTACCCCAACTGGGGATTGAATCCATCCCCTGCATTGGAAGGCAGATTCTTAACCACTGGGCCACCAGGAAGTCATGGTTGCTTTTTGTTTTCTGTGGTATTTAAGCCTCCCAGACCATGGCTATTTGTTACAGCAGCCACCGGAAACAAACACTTCTCTGTCCATGGGATTCTGCAGGCAAGAATATAGGAATGGGTGGCCATGCCCTCTCCAGGGGATCTTCCAGACCCAGGGATCAAACCTACATCTCTTATGTCTCCTGTATTGGCAGGTGGATGCTTTACCGCTAATGCCACCTGGAAAACCCAAATACATTCACTGTCCCCAGCAAATCATTCCAAGAGCTGTCTCTCCTCCCTAGCTCCAGATCCTCCCCCTCTAATCCCCTCTCCTTCCTGCTCCAGTTGGCTTTTTGCCCCTGCCCAGCTAAGGAAAGGGCTCCATCCTGCTGAATTCAAGGGTGTTTTCTCAGCCTCCAAGATGCTCTGCTCCCCGAGTCCTGCTTCCACCTCCCTGGCTGCCCCTGCTCATTGTCTTCGGCTGATTCCTCCTCATCCCTTGTCCTTAGTGCTGGAGAAGAGCCATGGGGCTTGTCCTCTCTATTCCTGTGTCTACTTCCGGTCAGCTCCCTGGGGATCTTGACCAGCCTTGAGGAGTTAAATGCTGCTTATATCTAACAATGGTATCTGCCAATGACACCTCCAGCTTGATTGAGCCTCTCCACTGACCTTCAGCTGCCTCCCTGGGTGTCTGCACTTGGAAACCCGATGGGTATGCCCAGGTATCATGTCTGAAACTGAGCTCATTTTATTAAAATTATTATTTATTTTCGTGCTTTGGGCCACTCTGGGCCTTTGTTGCTGCGCATGGCCTTTCTCTAGTTGCAGCAAGTGGGGGCTAATCTCTACTTGTGGTGCATGGGCTTCAGTAGCTGTGGCTCCCCGGCTCTAGAGCAAGGGCTCAGCAGTTGTGGAGCGGGCATGGGCTTAGTTGCTCCACAGCACGTGGAATCTTCCTGGCCCAGTAATTGAACCCATGTCCTCTGCATTCTAAGGTGGATTCTTACACTGGACCACCAGCAAAGTCCCGAAACAGAACTCTTGATCCCTCCACTCACCCCAAACCTGTACCTCTGTCTTCCCCATCTCAGTTAATGGCAGCACCATTATGTAATGGGTGGAATAACGTCCCCCAGTAATGTGCTGAAGAATTGATGCTTTTGAATTGTGGTGCTGGAGAAAACTCTTGAGGGTCCCTTGGACAGCAAGGAGATCAAACCAGTCAATCCTAAAGGAAATCAACCCTGGATATTCACTGGAAGGACTGATGCTGAAGCTCCAATACTTTGACCACCTGACGTGAAGAGTCGAGTCATTGGTAAAGGCTCTGATGCTGGGAAAGATTGAGGCAGGGGGAGAAGAGGGCGACAGAGGGTGCCATGGTTGGATGGTATCACTGACTCAATGGACAGGAGTTTGAGCAAACTCCAGGAGATGGTGAAGGACAGGGAAGTCTGATGTGCTGCAGTGCACGGGGTTGCAAAGAGTCGGATGCGACTTAGTGACTGAACAACAATGCCTCCCAATTCACGTTCAGCTGGAACCTCAGAATGTTACTTTATTTGGAAATAAGGTCTTTGCATATGTCGTTAGCAAAAGATCTTGAGATGGTATGTACTGGACTGAGTGAAAGTGTTAGATGCTGTTGTGTCTGACTCTTTTCAACCCCATAGACTGTACTCCACCAGGCTGCTCTGTCCAGGGAATTCTCCAGGCTAGAATACTGGAGTGGGTAACCATTCCCTACTCCAGGGGATCTTCCCAATCCAGGGATCAAACCCAGGTCTCCTGCCTTGCGGGCAGATTCTCTACTGTCTGAGCCACCTAGGCTGGGCTCTAAATCCAATGATGAGGCATCATTCTAAGAGGAGGCAAAGACATACAGAGGAAAAGATGGAGGTAGAGACTGGGGTAATGCAGCTGCAAGCTCAAGAAAGCCAAGGATGGCTGGCAGCCACCCAAAGCCAGGAAACAGGCAAGGAAGGATTCTCCCCTAGAGCCTTCGGAGGGATAACAGGTCTCCTCACACCCTAAACTCGGATTTCTAGCCTCCAGAACTATAAGCAATATAATCCTGTTGTCTTAAGCCACCAAGTTTGTGGTTATTTATTGCAGCAGCCCCAGGATGCAAACATAGCTGTATTCTCCACAGTGAGCTCTGAGACACCTCGATGTGAGTACAAGTGATTTACCTGGAAGGCGACTGCAGGAAGCACTGTCAGGGGAGATAGGATGAAGATAGGGGAGGGAGGGCACCCAGCAAAGAGTGTAAGGATGGGGACTTCCCTGGTGGTCCAGTGGTTAAGAATCAGCCTTCCAGTGCAGGGCATGTGGGTTTGATCCCTGGTTGGGGAATTAAGATCCCACCTACCAAAGGGCAACTAAGCTTGCATGCTGCGACTAAGACCCCACACAATCATTTTAAATAAATAAATGTTTGTTTGTTTTAAAGAGTGTAGGGCTTGCCAGGTGGCCCAGTGGTTAAGAATCTGCCTTGTAATGCAGTGGACACCAGGTTCCTTCCTGGTCTGGGAAGACCCCGTATGCTGAGGGGCAACTAAGACGGTATGCCGCAACTCCTGAGCCCACGTGCAGCAACTGCCGAAGGCTGTGTGCCTTAGGGCCTGTGTTCCATAAGAGAAGCCGCCACAATGAGAAGCCCATGCACCGCAACTAGAGAGCACCCTTGTTGGCTGCAACTAGAAAAAGCCGTCGAGCAGCAGTGAAGACCCAGTGCAGTCAAAAACAAATAAGTTTTGTTCATTAATTAATTATTTATTGAAGGAGAATTGCTTTACAGAATTTTGCCGTTTTTGTCAAACCTCAACATGAATCAGCCATAGGTATACATATATCCCCCTCTCTTTTGAAGCTCCCTCCCATCTCCCTCCCCATCCCACCCCTAAAAATAAATACATTTTTAAAAAGAGCATATTCATGAGCAGGTTATACTGGAACACCTAGGACTTAATTCTCCCCTCTCTCCGGAGACCTGTGGCACCTGCACCGCAGAGTCATCTCTTTGAGGGTTGAGGGAGCTGGGGTGTGTTCTTTGGCTGAAGGATGCTCACAGGGGAGTGGATTCTCCGGAATGTCTGGTTAACGCAGGCAGGTCTGAGCTGCCTCTGCCAGAGGGAGCTGCCAGGCAGAGTTGCAGGTGCTGGTGACGTGGAGCCACTGGAGTGATGTGCACAGTGCAATCTCTAAATGCCTCCCATCAACCCGCACTCTTGTGTGACTCCTTCTCTCTGAGTGTGGATGGGGCTCTATGACTTGTTTTTAACCAACAGAATG
Organism: Madoqua kirkii; assembly: GCA_006408675.1. Lineage (NCBI taxonomy): Eukaryota > Metazoa > Chordata > Mammalia > Artiodactyla > Bovidae > Madoqua > Madoqua kirkii. The sequence continues at coordinate 7,505 of SJYC01019312.1, read as the reverse complement.
TGGCAAAGGCGGGAATTCCCTGGTGGTCCAGTGGTTAAGACTTGGCCTTCCAATGTAGAGTGCAGGTTTGATCCCTGACTGGGGACCTAAGATCCCACATCCCTTATGGCCCAAATCAAAGCATACAACAGGAGGAATATTGTAACCAATTCAATCAAGACTTGAAAAACGGTACACACACACACACACACACACACACACACACACCTTAAAAAAAAAAAGAATGTGGCAAAGGTGATGGGATATCCCTTCCAAGACTAGGTTACAAAAACTCAGGGACTTCTGTTTGGGGTATCTTCTCATTCTCTCTTGCTCATTCTGAGGAAAGCCAGCTATCATGTTGTGAGCTGCTCTGCGGAGAGGCCCACACTGCGAGGAGCCGAAGGAGGCCTCCGACCAACCGCCAGTGAGGGACTGAATCCTGCCAACAAAGAGCAGGCTTGGACTCGGATCCTCCCCAGCCAGTCCTTCAGACGAGACCACGGCCACAGCTACCATCTTAGTTGCATCTGTGCGACAGACTCAGAGCAACCCACTAAGACACACCTGGATTCCTGAGCCGCATAAACTGTCAAATAATAAGTGCATGCTGCTTTAGGCCTCTAGGTTTGGGGATAATTTGTTCTGAGGTAACGCTGAGTGCCACAGGGACATGAGGGAAGGCACATAAACAGTGGCTGGTGGGACTTCCCTGCTGGTCCAGTGGTTAAGACTTGGAGTTTCCAAAGCAACTCGTAGTTGGGAAACTAGATCCCACGTGCTGCAACTAAAGAGCCCGCAGGTGGCAACAAAGATCCTGTATGTTGCAACTAAGACCTGGCACAGCCAAATAATATTTTTTCTAAGATAGAAAAAGCATCATTAAAAAAAAATAACAGGGCTCCCTGGGGGACGCAGTAGTAAAGAACCCACCTGCCAAGGCAGGAGACATGGGTTTGATCCCTGATCTGGGAAGATCCCACATGCTGCAGAGCAATTAAGTCTGTGCGCCACAACTACTGAGGCTGTGCTCTAGAGCCTTGGAGCCACAACTACTGAAGTCCACGTGCCCTAGAGCCCGTACTCCACAAGAGAAGCCACCGCAATGTGAAGCCCACACACTATACCTAGAGAAAAAGCCCAGGCAACAGCAAAGACCCAGCAGAGTCAAAAACAAATAAATATTTAAAAAGCAAAACAGTAACTGGTAAACCATCCACTTGATCACGCTAGACTTCCCCTTCTCTCACATCTTATATCCAGTCCATTTGCAAGCCCTGTCAATTCAAACTCCAAAATCTATCTTGAATCCACAGACGTTTCCCCACTTGTACTGCCACTGGCTCATGTCAAGCTAGCCTCGTCTCTCACTTTCATCAAAGCAAGAGTCCCTCCTCCCCATCAGTCTCCATCCAGCTGATTCTCTACTGCTAAGAGGCTTTTGTATCATAATTCATACCCTGGCATACAGTAGGTGCTCAGTAATGATGGAGTAAAGTGTCAAGTCAGGCTAGAGCCCCGGTCAGCCCCTTTCCCTTCCTGTACCTGCATAAGGAAGAAAATGATATAAAGGAAGGGTTCTTAGTCCACTGGTGCTGAGCGTATGGCCCCTGGGGGGCAGCTTGCTGGCCTCACATCTTTCTCCGTGCACATACTCTGCCAGTGCTGCCCACTCATGTGTGGAACCAACACTCATTACGCACTTACTATGCATCTAACTTCTGAGTATCTGACAGGTATGATCTCATTTAATCCTTGAAGGGAGCGAGAACAAAGCCGGAGGCATCAAACGTCTTGTTTTCACATTATATTACAAAGCAATAGTAATCAAAACAGTATAGTATTAGCATTAAAAAAAAGACACATCGACCAGTAGGATGGAATCAAGAGGCCTAGAAGTAAACGCATACATATTAGGTCAACTAATATTTGACAAAGGAGCCAAGAAGACTCAATAGAGAAAAGTAGTTCCTTCAATAAATGGTTCTGAGAAAACTGGACATTCACATGCGAAAGAATGAAACCAGATCCCTTTCTTATATCACTGGTAAAATGAACTCAAATGGATTAAAGGTTTAACCCATCATATACACAGTACTGTATATAAAATAGATAAACAATAAGGACCTACTGTATAGCACAGGGAACTACTTGCTACTCTATAATAACCTATATGGGAAAAGAATCTAAAAGAGAGTGGATATATGTGTATATATAACTGATTCACTTTGCTATATACCTGAAACTAACACAGAATTGTAAAACAGTTATGTGTGTGTGTGCTGTGCTCAGTCACTCAGTTATGCTGACTTTTTGCAACCCTATGAACTATAGCCAACCAGGTTCCTCTTGTCCATGGGATTTTCTAGGCAAGAATACTGGAGTGGGTTGTCATGCTCTCCTCCAAGGGGATCTTCCCAAGCCAGGAATTGAACCCGCATCTCTTGCATTGCTGGTGGATTCTTTGCCACTGAGCCACCAGGGAAGCCCTAAAGCAATTAGACTTCAACTTTTAAAAAAGACATAACCCTTGAAATGGTCCAACCAGGTAGGATTGCCACTGTTCCCCATTTTACAGTCAGAGAAACTGAGGCACAGAGCAACAAAGTCACTCACTTACAATTGATTCAGCCAGTCCTAGGTTGGACTGGGATTTGAACCCAGGCAGTTTTAACAGCAGCACTGGGGTCTTCACTGAGATTCAGCTTGTGTTGCACAAGTAAATTCTCTTGCTTTTGACCAGGTGGACATTACTGAGTGCCTCTGCACCTAAAGGGAGTTACACCCCTTTGTTTTACCAGAAGATAGTTCTGTCACGCTGGGCTGCATCAATGAAAGGCCATTTCTTGCTCTCAGGGAGGTCTTGACTTGCTGGAGAAACAAGGACATCAATAGCCTTAAATTCTCAGTAATGACAGCAGCCACCTAACCCTGCACTGAGGCACTTGGAATGCATTAATTCTGCCTGGGGAGATTCTGGAAGGCTGAAGGGCTTCTCAGTATGTGAAATGATGCCATGTCCATGGACAGAGGACCCCTGTTGTTCACCTTTATGGCTTGGGACTGCAGAGAGTGCTAAGCATACAAAAGCCAGGAGTGGACAAAAGATTTGCTCCAAGTCACTGAGCTGAAAGGCTTACCTGGTGGCTCAGACAGTAAAGAATCTGCCCGAAATGCAGGAGACCCTGGTTTGATTCCTGGGTCAGGAAGATCCCCTGGAGAAGGGCATTGCTACCCACTCCAGTATTCTTGCCTGGAGAATTCCATGGACAAAGGAGCCTGAAGGGCTACAGTTCACGGGGTCACAAAGAGTTGGACATGACTGAGCCACTAACACTTTCACAGAGCTGAAGCCACCACAATGAGTAGCTCCCACTCGCCACAACTAGAGAAAACTCATGTGCAGCAACGAAGATGCAGTACAGCCATAAATAAATACATAGCAAAAAAATTTTAAAAAGAAATAAACCATCTCACAGTTCTGGAGATCAGAACTCTGAAATCAAGGTGTCAGCATGTCCGCAGGGCCCCCCTCTCTCTGAGGTCTCTAGAGGAGGCTCTCTCCATGCCTCTCCCAGCTTCTAGTGGTTGTCAGCCATCCTTGACATTCCTTGGCTTGCAGACACATCACTCCAGTCTGTCTCTATGACCGTGTAGCATTCTCCTGTTGTGTGTCTGTCTCTTTCCTTAGAAGAAATATATAATATAATTCAGTCATATTGGATTAAGGTCCTACCCTACTCCAGTATGACATCATTTTAACTAAACACATATACAATAAATTTACCTTGTAACTCTCTCCTTCCCTTATAGACTGTTTCTTGTCACCTCTTCCTGGGCTGCACAGGGGCCCAGTTAAATGCATATACTTCTCATTTTTTTTCTTTTTAATGTTGCAGTGCCTGAGCCTCAATCTATGTTTTGTTAAAATAAAAATGTTAATAAATAGCTACCCTGTCCCTGGTGGCTCAGTGGTAAAGAATCTGCCTGCCAATGCAGGAGACTGGGTTCAATCCCTAGGTCAGGAAGATCCTCTGGAGGAGGAAATGGCAACCCACTCCAGTATTCTTGCCCTGAAAAACCCTATGGACAGAGGAGCCTGGCAGGCTACAGTGCATGGGGTTGCAAAGAGTCAGATATGACTTAGTGACTAAACAACACAACCCTGTCCTGAGTATTTTTGGAGATCCAGAAAAATTCAGTGTCATTATATGGGAATACATTGGGCTGCAAATATAAAAATACCTGAACAGCAGTGGCTTAAATAAAAGATTGCTTTTTTCTCACCAGACAGTCTGGAGTTAGGTGTTGCTGGAAACCAACGCCTGGCACCACTTAAGATCCCCATGGTCACCTAGATATCCCTCTAGATCAGTTGTGTGATCTTCACCTCAGCTCATTGCTGTTGTTAATTCCCATTTTATACATAAGGCAATGGCTGCTGCTGCTGCTAAGTCACTTCAGTCGTGTCTGACTCTGTGCGACCCTAAGGACGGCAGCCTACCAGGCTCCTCCTTCCACAGGATTTTCCAGCAAGAGTACTGGAGGGGGTTGCCATTGCCTTCTCAGATAAGGCAATGGAGGCTCATATAATCAATATGCTCATCCTTCCCTGAACCCCTCAGCCAACTTTGGCTTCGGTTTCATTGGCTAGAAATGTGTCACTCAGCCACACTTATGGCCAATGAAAGCAAGGGAGGTTGGGCGGGAAGCATAGAACAGGGAATCTGCCAACCAATCCGAGCAAATACTCTGTTAGCAAAGGAAGAAACCAAGAGTGTTGGAGGCAATAAAAGGTTCTCCTCATAATTCTCCCTGCCTCTAGATCTAGAATTATATATTACATACAATATTATATGATATACAATTAAATATATAATACACAATTACATTGTGCACTAAGCATTAATACTAGGTATTATGTTTGTAGGCTCACTGAATTACTGCAAAAAATAGTAATAGCGCTTATTTCATGGAATCCTCAACATCTGTGAAGTACATGCTATTATCATCCCATTTTACAGATGGGAAAACTGAGACTCGGACAGGTCCAGTAGAACCTCTTTTATTCATTTAGCAAACAAGTATTGAGCATCTATTAGATACCAGGTCATTTGGGTACTGAGAATAGAGCAGTGAATAAAACAAAGACTGCCCCCTGAAGTATTAGCCCCCAGGAGGGCATACATTCTAGTTGGGGGTGGGCCTGGGAGGGAAGGAGAGAGGGTACTCAAAAATAATAGAAACAAAATTAGTTTTGGGAATAACACCTAGTGTGGGCCACACACTGTTCTGAAGGTTTTCCATCTGCTAAGTCACTTATTCACCCAACAGTTGTATGAGACCTCTTATTACTGTCCCTGTTTTAAAAATGAGGGGAGTGAAGCTCAGAGAAGTTAAGTAACATGCCCAAGGTCACACAGCCAATAACTGTGAAGCCAGAGCCCTTGGGGTGCACAGCCTAAGCTCGGGTAAGTAATATAATGCCAGGTGGTGATAAAACGAGTGACGGCAAACAGCCTGGCGATGGCTTGGGAGGGTCCTTCTGAGGAGGTGGCACACTAGCACAGGTGTGAGTACGGGAGGAGGGAGCCCTGGGGACATCTGGAAGGAACACCCAGCGGGAAGCCTAGAGGTAGGAGCATGTCGGGTATGTCTGGGGTTTAGTGAGGGGCCAGTATAAGGGCTTCCCAAGTGACGCCAGTGGTAAAGGACCTGCTTGCCAATGCAGGGGACTTAAGAGACTTGAGTTCGATCCCTGGGTCGGGAAGATCCCCTGGAGGAGGACATGGCAACCCACTCCTGTATTCTTGCCTGGAGAATCCCCATGGACAGAGAAGCCTGGTAGGCTACAGTCCATAATAGGTTTGCAAAGAATTGGACACCACTGAAGCAACTTAGCACGCATGAGGGGCTGGTATGGCTCTAGCAACAGGCTTAGGGATTCTTCTGCCCAGTTTGCACGTATAAAAGTCTCATGACATAGGTTTTCAAAGCTACCCTCGTTTGACAGATGAGGACACTGAGGCTCTGAATGGTTAACCAAGCTGTCAGGGAAGAAATAGAGGCAGAAAGAGGTGAGGCCTGGATCCGAACTTAGGCAGCCTGATCCCACTGCCCGACCCCATGGGAAACAGTAGGGCGCAAGTGCCAGCAGGCTGGGAAGGCTGCATGGAGGAGGTGGATGTCACCAGGACCTAGAGGGACTGAAGAGTAGGGAGTGGGGTAGGGAAGGTGCTGAGTGGAGCAAAGCATTGGAATCCATCCCTGGGGGCAATTCTTCAAGGGCAGATTTCCATCAAGGACCCAGACTCCAGTTCCCCTAAGCAGGATCTGCTTAAAGGCAGGGATGTGAGAGCTTCATTAGCGCTTCAGAAACCCCAGGAGCCCCCGGGGGGAGGGGAGGAGGACAGAGGGGGAGAGGGGGATGAAAAGGGCCGGAGAAGGGAACCATTCTAATTTTGGCACACCTGGCAGGGGGCACAGGGCCACTGAAAAGGAAGCAGCTGGGGTTGGCTGGGCAGTCCCCCGTCATTGTTCCAGCTGGATCCGCTGTCTGGGCTTCAAATGCAAAACCAGAGTAAGGGGGGTGGGAGGGGGCGCCCGTGGCCTTTGCTCCTCCTTTAACAGACCAAAGGACCCCGGCGGCTTAGCTCTTTTTCCTAATTTAAAGATATTTTCAGGCGTTTGGGAGCTCCCCTATGGTGAAGCAGGAAGGTTGGAAGAGGGGGAGGGGGCTTGAAACTCTCACCGTGGTTGCCACGAAGGATGGGGAGTAGGCCAGGAGCCGGGGTAGTTGGGGGGCTGGGGGGCACTAAGGGTGGGACCCTTGGGAAGGGTGAGGCGGTGCATACTGTGACTTCAGCTATCTTCTGCCGCACTTTCCCCTCTCTAGAACCTCCGCATGCCTCTCCAGCAGGTACGATGGATGTAGATGTACCCAAACTTCCTTCCCGCTAAGGAAAGTGGGCTCTTTGGGGTCAACCCTGGAGGCCTTGAGTTGGGGGACACTGCGGGTATTTCCCCATGCCAGTCCTTTGGCAGGGCAGGATGCCCAGAGAGAGACGGATGGAGGAGGTTGTTCCCTCTTCGTTTGCCACCCCTGGTGCCAGGACGAGAAGAGGGTTAGGAGACAGGCCAATGGGGTGCAGCCACCTCCATGAAGGGGGGGGCTCCTAGGCTCGAGTCTTGGGGGGCAGTGCATAGGAACCAGCAATGAGCCGGCGGGGGGCCTGGCTGGAGGGCGGGGAGGAGCCCCGCGACAGCTTGGGGTGGGGCGGCCTTTCCCTCCGGTCCAGGCGCCCCCCTCTGCCTCCGGCTCCCGTTTCTTTCACTCCTCCTTCCCCGGCCCACCCCAGCTCAGCTCCCTTCCCGGCCCCCGCCCTCCCCGCCCCGCACGTCTGCCCTGCCTGTCTCCCACCCCCAGCTCCGGCTGCTCTCCAGTCACTCTCGGTGCCACCTCCTCGGGCGGCCTCTCTCGTCCCTCCTTCCGGTTCCCAGCCGTCCTCAGCCCCTCGGTACCGCCC
>SJYC01019311.1:0-28213 GCA_006408675.1 Madoqua kirkii | reverse complement strand
CCGGCCCCCGCCCTCCCCGCCCCGCACGTCTGCCCTGCCTGTCTCCCACCCCCAGCTCCGGCTGCTCTCCAGTCACTCTCGGTGCCACCTCCTCGGGCGGCCTCTCTCGTCCCTCCTTCCGGTTCCCAGCCGTCCTCAGCCCCTCGGTCCCGCCCTCCCCGCCCCCCGTCCCCAGCCCCTTCCCTCCCTCTTTCTCTCCCTCTCCTCCCTCCCTTCATCTCTGCCTACTTTCCCCAGCAGGAGAGAGGGCCGCGCTCCCCGCTCCTGCCACCCCCTCTCCCCGGGCCGGCGGGCTCGGCTCCGCGCCCTCCCCTCCGCCGGGGCCGCCGCCATCTTGCATGATGCCGGGGAGGAGCGCGTGCAGTCGAAACAATACATCTTTTATGAAGCGCCTCCTGCCCCCGGCCTGGAAATCTTACATTAACGCGGCACTGATTTCCCTCGGAATGGAGGGGCCTCGGCGCCCCCGCCACCACCCGGAGGCTTGGTCTCTTAAGGGGCAGCCCCCGCAGGTGGGCTCGCTCGGCCGTGGGGGCGCCGGGGACCCGGCAGCCAGCCTTGGGCGTTGGTTCCTAGAAGAAGGGGTTTCGGGCTTCTGGCTTTCTAGTAACTCCTGAACTGAAGGAGACCCTCTTCGGCCTTGGCATTGGCCGGAAAGGGCTCTGGAGACCCTGGGTTGCCTCTGGGACCGGCTTTCTGCTGCCACGCCGTCTGGGACACGTGCCCCGCTCCCAGAACCCGCCGTGCCTCCTCCTCCCCTCCCGGCCCAGTTTCCTTCCCCTCTTCTCTTCCATCTTAATACCTCACTCCCATCCTTTCCGTTTGCTGCCTCCCTCATCCTCTCTCGTCCTCTCCCCGTACCCCCTCCTGGTGCAGATTGCTCCCTCCCCCCACAGCCCCTTCCCTGCGTGCTAATGACCACGAAGCCGGCAGCTCCCCGGCTGTTTCCGGGGGAGTCTAGTTTGCAGCCAGGGGAGATGCTGGAGCTATTGGGGGTTGGAGTGGGGAAAGAAGAATTATACACATAAATCTAGGATAATGACGTTGGTGCTAATGGGGCTGGCAGCCGCAGCGCCCAGCCTCCCCCTCCCCGCAAGGATCAGGCGGGACTTCCAGGGTCTCTGAGGACCCATGGCCCCTGTCATCTCTGAATGGGCTACACTGGGTGTACGGGGTCCAGACTAGTTTGGATCACCTCTGATACGTCTGGTCACTGGGTCTCCGTTCAATTTGCAGCTTGCTGCTTACCAGCCCTGCGGTCCAGGGACAAGCAGGGTCCAACTTAAGGACAGGTAGATTTTCTGGGTCTGAGGCCCCCTCCCCTACCCCCCAGCACCCTGGATCCCCACCTCTGGGTCTCCTGAGGTCACTCTGCCCACAACTTGACATCTTTCATATAGTTGACAAGTCAAGCTTGACTTTTCTTCCCTGTTCCCCATTTCTGAGCTGTGTGACCTTGGGCAAGTCACTTGACCTCTCTGAGATTCTGTTCCCTCCAAGCTGTGGATGATAATGTGCATGCTTGCTAAGTCACTTAAGTTGTGTCTGACTTTTTGCAACCCGTAGCCTGCCAGGCTCCTCTGTCCATAATGAAAGTGAAGTCGCTCAGTCGTGTCCGACTCTGTTACCCCCATGGACTTAGCCCACCAGGCTCCTTCGTCCATGGGATTCTCCAGGCAAGAATACTGGAGTGGGTTGCCATTTCCTTCTCCAGGGGATCTTCCCAACCCAGGGATCGAACCCAGGTCTCCTGCAATGCAGGCAGACGCTTTAACCTCTGAGCCACCAGGGAAGAAACCGGCTTCAAATAGAGCCTGAATTCACTTATTCTTCCCATTTCTGAGTCCCACACCCTTGTCCTGTCCCTGTCAGGATTACGTTGCCTCTGCCTTGAACTTCCTGCTTCAGCCCTCTCTGCCATCAGGACTGAGTATTCAGGACGCTGCAGTCCATCCCCACAGCTCTTAGATTCAATCCTAATGCTTCACTCAGCCTCGTCTGGATCGCTCTCCCATTTCTGACTCCACTTCAGCCCCACTGAGCCTTTGTGCTAGCTGTTCCCCCACCTCTGGAAGCACTGTTCCCCCTAAATTTTACATAGCTGGTTCCACTTTCATCTTCAAGCCCCAGCTCCATCTCACCTCCAGGGGATCTTCCCCACCACCCCCAGCTGCTCTCCATCCACTGCGTTTCCAGCACCCTCCACCCTCTGATCTTGCCTTGGTTTTGTATTTTCATGGGTGTACTATGCCTCACCACTTGCCACTGGAACACAGTCTCTTTTTAGACCCTGACTCTTGTTCTCATTGTGTCCAACGGTTTCTGGCACCTGTTTGATTTTCAGATATGTGTTGAATAAGTGAGTTAAATAAATAAGAATGTTGTGACTATTTAAGGATATGACTGATGTAAACAGGAGATCCTGGGTTTGTATCCCAGTGGGGCCTGTTGATTTTGGGCTTCCCTGGTGGCTTAGATGGTAAAGAATCTGCCTGTAATGTAGGGGACTCAGGTTCTCTCCCTGGGTAAGGAAGATCCCCTGAGGAAGGAAATGGCAACCCACTCTAGTATTCTTGCCTGGAGAATTCCATAAACAGGGGAGCCTGGAGGATTACAGTCCCTGAGGTCCCAAAGAGTTGGACACAACTGAGCAACCAACACTTTCACTTTTCACTTCACTGATGTAAAGTCCTTGACATATCACAGGTATTCAATAGACCAGGGCACCTGCTTTCTTCATGATGATGGAACTGGGAAAGGGTAATCTTGTTCTTGTGGTCACTCCCAGCCCAAAACCTGGGGAGAAAATTCGGAGTAGGACATGTTCTCCCAGAAGGAAGAAATTTGCCGAGGAGGAGGGGATGACAGAGGATGAGATAGTTGTATGGCATCACCGACTTGATGGACATGAGTTTGAGCAAGCTCTGGGAGTTGGTGTTAGATAGGGAAGCCTGGGGTGCTGCAGTCCATGGGGTCCCAAAGAGTCAGACACTGAGCGACTGGAGTGAACTGAACTGATATCTGACAAAGGACTCATATTCAGAATATATAAAGAGTACCTACAAATCAAGAAAACCAAACTGATAGAAGAGTTGAAATGACAGTTATCAAAATGGCCAATAAGCATTTAGGAAAATGCTTAGTGTCATTGGTCATCACAGAAATGTAAAATAAAGCCACAGTGAAATATCACACTCACCAGAATGGCTAAAATGAAAAACTGCTAATGCTACGTGTTGTTGACAGAATGTGGAGAAGCTGGAGCCTTGATGCACTCTTGGTGGGAACGTGAAACACTATAACCACTTTGGAAAACTAGCACTATCTCCTAAGACTACACGTAACAGCTGCCCTGCTACCCACCAGTTCTCCTGGGTATTTACCCAACAGACATGTGAACTTGTGTTTCCCAAAAGACACATATAAGAATGTTCGTAGCAGCTTTATTCACAGTAACCAATTATTGCGAACAATTCAAATACCCATCAACAGTAGAGCAAGTAAACAGAGTAATCCTTACAACAAAATACTATACAACAACAAAAAAGAACAGGCTAATAACACCAGAGGTTGAACCCAACACGGAAGACACAAGACACAGAAGAGGACACATGGTTCCACTTACATGAAGTTCAAGCACAAGTAAAACTAACCTGTGATGATAGAATCAGATTGGGGGATACTGACTTCCAGGAAACAGTGTGAGGGAACTTTCTGGAAGAATGGACTGGACCTCTTTTGAGCTGGGTGGTATGCTGCTGCTGCTGCTAAGTTGCGTCAGTCGTGTCCAACTCTGTGTGACCCCGTGGACCGAAGCCCACCAGGCTCCTCTGTCCCTGGGATTCTCCAGGCAAGAACACTGGAGTGGGTTGCCATTTCCTTCTCCAATGCATGAAAGTGAAAAATGAAAGTGAAGTCACTCACTTTCCGTGTCCGACCCTTAGTGACCCCATGGACTGTAGCCTATGAAGCTCCTCCGTCCATGGGATTTCCCAGGCAAGAGTACTGGAGTGGGGTGCCATTGGTGGTATATATACACACAAAAATCCATCAAGCTGAAATAAAATCTGATCACTTTACCTTATGCAAATTATACCTCATTCAAAGGGAAGAAAAAGAAAAGAGAAAAACAAAAGAAAAAGTCCCCTAGAGCTATAAGTGACCTATATGCTGAGTGAATCCTGACACTTCCCTCCTCAGATGTTTCACAACAGTCTTTGGTGCAGACAAAAGTTGGAAAATTTAAGCAGCTGCCCCAGATTCAGGAGAGAAGGCCAAGGGTGGGAGTACCTCTCCCCCATGTCCTGGGACTTGGACTTCTAGTCTCCACTGGCCCTGGAGAGTAAGTGGTCCAGTCTCAGAGCAAAAGAAAGCTCTTAAAGTTTTTTTTCTACCCCTCAACTTCTCCAGCCCAAACTGTGGATCCAAGCAATGTTTCTGTAGCAGAAACTGCTACTGAGTCTGGTTGCTATGGCAATGGGGCCACGAGGCCCCCAGGAACTGTTGCTTCATCTCATTGCATGGTGGGGTGTGCTTTTCACCCATAAAAGTGAAATGACAATCAGGAGACGGGAGGCTCTTTCCTCTGATCATGAAAACGATGCTTCCCCCTACCAGTTTTGCCCCAAACCCCTCCCTGATTTGGCGAGAAAGGTCTAAGTGGAACTCAATGGTTAAGAAGGGAGAGGGAGGGGACTTCCCTGTTTGTCCAATAGCTAAGATTCCAAGCTCCCAATGCAAGGGGACTGGTTTGATTCCTGGTCAGGGAACTAGGTCCCACGTGACTCAACCAAATATCCTGCATGCTGCAACTAAGACCCAGTGCAGCCAAATAAATAAACACTTTTTTTTTAAAGGAGAGGGATGAGTACATGTGCCCCCTGGGTTATTATACTAGCCATCCTGTGAAGAAAGCTGAGCACTGAAGAATTGATGCTTTTGAGCAGTGGTGTTGGAGAAGACTCTTGAGAGTCCCTTGGACTGCAAGGAGATCCAACCAGTCCATTCTGAAGGAGATCAGCCCTGGGATTTCTTTGGAGGGAATGATGCTGAAGCTGAAACTCCAGTACTTTGGCCACCTCATGTGAAGAGTTGACTCATTGGAAAAGACCCTGATGCTGGGAAGGATTGGGGGCAGGAGGAGAAGGGGACGACAGAGGATGAGATGGCTGGATGGCATCACTGACTCGATGGATGTAAGTCTGAGTGAACTCCTGGAGTTGGTGATGGACAGGGAGGCCTGGCGTGCTGCAATTCATGGGGTCGCAAAGAGTCGGACACGATTGAGCGACTGAACTGAACTGAACCCACCCCACCCCCATCCTCCACTAGCTCCAAGAAAAGCCCAAGAAAATATATGTCAGTAATGCCACAAGAGGCATTACTGATAATATAGTCTTTCTCCAGCTCTGACATTCTTCCATTTTTCCATCTGTTCTTTTCTGTGGGAGTTATGGGTGGTGGTTATAGCACTGCATTTGGTAAAGGAAGGTCAAGGGTCCAGCAGCCTCGCTGTGGGGCCTCAGCTCATTCTTTAACCTTCCTATTGCCACTTTCACAAAACTGAATCTCTAAATCCTACTTTATAGTGTTATTGTGAGACTTAAGTGGATTAACACGGAAAAGCGATTAAACAACTTGTAGCACTCAACTGTCACTCAATACGTCTATTACTGTTTTTATGTTCCCGGTCCTTTTATGTGTAATGATGTAGGTAGCTCTTACAGTGACTTTGTGGCATAGCTATGATTATACCCATTTCATGGATTAGGGAACTGAGGTTTGAGCTCTGTTGGAAATGAGTGCACTCCCCAAACTCTCAGTAATCCTGGACCCTTGAACCACCCAAGCTGACGGCTCTGAAATAGACCCATGGCCCCCCACTGAGGGTACAGAGAAGGGCTGCCTGCCCTCTGCCTCCTTCTCACCTCCTGTATGTTAAGTCACCGCTGCTTTAGGACTTATGTCTGGATGGCTTCCTGATTCTGTCCCTTGCTCTTTACATTCCAGAGGGGATATGAGGTGGGATAAATTAGTTCCCATGTGGCCTTCAAGACCCACTTTCAGGACTCCCCTGGTGGTCCAGTGGCTAAGGCTCCAGGCTCACAAGGCAGAGGGCCTGGGTTCGATCCCTGGTCAGGGAACTATATCCCATGTGGCTCTACTAATTCATATGACACAGCTAAAAGATCCTGCATGCTTCAACGAAAGATGCCCTGTGCTGCAACTAAGACCCGGCCCAGCCAAACTGAAAAAAAGCCCCACTTTCACTGCCCTCCATTGAGCTTGTGATGCTAGAGTGGATCGGAGTCTCCCGGGTCCTCTGGCTTCCAGTGGATTCAGGAGGTGCCCAGTAGGAGATGGTGGATGAGAGAGGCGGGGGGATAGCTCTAGCCTGTCCTGCAAACTGGTCACTCTCTGACCAGAAACCACTGCTCCCAGGGATGATAATGGTTCCCCAACCTCACCGGGCCCCAGGTTGCCTGAAGGAACTTTTCCTACAGCTTCCTTAAACTTTTTTTAAGTTACACCATGAGGCCTACAGGATCTTAGTTTCCCAACCAGGAATTGAACCTGTGCCCCCTGCAGTGGAAGCTTGGAGCCCTAACCACTGGACCTCCAGGGAGGGCCTTTCCTGAATCTTTGTAACAGACCTTAAGTCACATCCCTAAATTTCAGAGGCTGCTTTCCGTGTGGTGGTTGTTCAGCCGCTAAGTCATGTCCGACTCTTTTCGACCTCATGGACTGCAGGACACCAGGCTTTCCTGTCCTTCCCGTGGGGACCCTAACCAAAGAGGCTTCTTCCTCTTGAACTTTCCTCTTACCTATATTTAGGGAGAATATTTTAATATTTGGCTTTTTTTCTTATTACAGGCAGGAAACACACTCCGTGTATACCAGAAGACAATAAATTCTGCCCGAACTTCTGGCCTTGAGGAAATCACTGTTGATCTTCAGGTGTTTATCCTTCTAATCTTTTTCAGGGCAGGATTTGGGGTCACACAGAGCTAGAACTTGTCCCAGCCTGACCATTATATGCTGGGTGACTTTGGGGAAGTTTCTTCACTTTTCTGAGCTTCCATTTCCTTCTCTAAAAATGGCATTATTATAGTACCCATTTCATTCAGTTGCGGAGAGGTACAAATGCTCCGGAGCTGATAGATGTCAGCTCTTGTTACTTAAATCAGTGTTATAGGTAGGTTTTCAGATCCCCATTAGGCTTTCTGTAAACAACAGGATCTTAGTCCTGCTTTTTTGTGGTGGAAACAAGTTCTGATCTTTTCAATAGCCCTCCTCAAACCTCACAAGGTTGTTCCTAGGCTGCTATGCTTTTTGAGATTTTGTGTCTGTTTTCATAGTTTTCACACTGGCCTCCTCAAAAATTCAAGTGAATATTTAAGTGACAAGTACCATCTAGACACTTGAAAGATACACCTTTCAGTAACCCTTATGAGAACCTATTTTACAAAAGAAGGAATCCAGGCACAGGCAAGAGGACTCCCATCTCTTGCCTTCATCACTGTTGGTTTGTCCACCTTGATTAGTTCCCTTTGCTCATTTAACATAACCAACTATTATGGTAGTTATTATTGTGTCTAAACTATGAGTAAATAGGCTATATGTCAGGGCCACAACCATGAGTCCAATTCATCTCCACAAAAAGATCCTGCCCACTCACCCCATGCTGGTCTTTGTGCTTCTCAAGATAAGATTAACGGGATCCCCATCTTCCTGGAGCTTATCGACCTTCTGGGTTACGTGCTTGCTGGGTTACGTGCTTTGGCTGGTAGTATGTGCTTCATTGCCTAGTTACTTTTTCCTTTCATCTGGATGCTCAGTTGACTTCTGAGTGGTTAAAGGTGCCATAAAAATGACTGGGGATGATATGGTGGTGTTATTGGTGTTACCTTGCCTAGCAGTCTGAGCAGGTCAGGGGATGGGGAGAAAGTAAAAGGGTGGGGGCCCAAGCTTTGTTCCCAAGGGCCTGGATTTGAATCCCAGATTCATCATTTACTTTTTTATTTTTATTTTTGGTTGCACTAGGTGTTTGTTGCTTTGTGAGCTTTCTCTACCTGCCTCGAGTGGGGGCCTCTCTCTGTTGCGCTGCTGACTTCTCCTTGGGGCAGTTTCCTTTGTTGTGGAGCACAGGCTGTAGGCACATGGACTTCAGTAGCGGCAGCATGCAGGCGCGGTAGTTGCGGTTCAAGGGCTCTAGAGCGCAGGCTCAGAAATTGTGGCGCACCGGCTTAGTTGCCCTGCGGAGTATGGGGTCTTCCAGGACCAAGGATAGAACCTGTGTCCCCTGCATTGATAGATGTATTCTTAATCACTGGACCACCAGGGAGTTCAGTTCAGTTGCTCAGCTGTGTCCAACTCTGCGACCCCATGGACTGCAGCACGCCAGGCTTCCCTGTCCATCACCAACTCCCACCTGCATTGATAGATGTATTCTTAATCACTGGACCACCAGGGAGTTCAGTTCAGTTGCTCAGCTGTGTCCAACTCTGCGACCCCATGGACTGCAGCACGCCAGGCTTCCCTGTCCATCACCAACTCCCGGAGCTTACTCAAACTCATGTCCAGCGAGTCGGTGATGCCATCCAATCTTCTCATCCTCTGACCAGGGAAGTCTTCATCATATCCTGGTGATGTGACCTTGGACAAGCTCCTTCACTTTTCTGTGCCCCGTCTGAAAAGGAGATATTGTGTTAGCGACTGCTCCCAGACTGTGGTCAGAACTGAGAAGCTAACTAAAGCTTTCGACAAGTAGCAGCACACAGCAAGCACCCAATAAACGATAGTGACTATTCGGATGATTCCCTCCAGACTACCCCAGGAGCATACCTGCATGGAAGACCCAGATTCTGAGCGGAGGGCTGGTGTGGAGGAGTAAGGAGGGAGCCGGGACTCCCGCACTCGCTTTGGGGGCTGCTTGAGTACTTGGCTGGGGGTGGGGTGGTACAGTGGCCCAAGCCCTGCAAGCCTGTTAATTACCTCTCAGGGTCACGGGTCTTAATGAGCCCCTCCAGGGGATCTTGGCCCAGCTCTCTATATATTGATCTCATCTAATCTCTCAGCAGGTGGGCGGGTCTCTAAATCCTCCTTAACTCTCCTTTCCTGCCCTTTCTGGGCAGGGAGGCCCCAGGCAGGGTTTAGCTTGCAGGAATCAAACCTGGAAAGCCTGGGAAGCTTTGAGGTTGGGGGAGCTTCTCGGCCCCCTGTAACAGAGGAGGGGCAGTGTGGGGTGTGTGTGTGTGTATTTATATATATATAATCCCCCTGGGAAGGGCAGGCGGGCACTTCTTTCCCTCTGCCTGCCAGCATGCCAGGACACTGCTCGTTTCTCTCCCCACCTGGGAGTCCACCAATGTGGCTACAAAGCCCAGGTAAAGGGCCCCTCCTGGTCAGGCTGGCCGAGGCCTCCCACCGTTCCCACAGGGGCTGGGTAAGGATTTCAGAGCTGCCAAGCTGCACTGCTCTGAAGCTGCTGGAGGAAGCCTCCTGGCTCAGGAGCTGCCTGGCTGGGCCCTGTTGGTGTAATTAGGCTGCGTCCGTGGAGGGTGCCTGGACTCTCACTAGACTTGCCAGTGCTTTTTGAGCCCTTGGGTGATGCTGACCTTTCGAGGGGGCTGCCTGGCTGCCTAGGAGGCCTCAGTTCCCACTCTGGTTGGATGATGGGTAAACCAGTACCCCTGCATGATCGCTGCTCTCAAGGTCTGGGTTGAGGGGGAAGGTGGTGGGAGGCTGCTGGGACATGTGGGGGACTAGTTGGGGACACAAGGGCAGCCTCAGAGAGGCAGGCTGGTGACATTTTTAGAATATTAATTAATTTTATTTTTTGGCTGCGCTGGGTCTTCGTGACGCAGACTTTCTCTGGTTATGGTGAGTGGGGCCACTCTCTAGCTGTAGCGCTCGGCTTTCTCATGGTTTCGGCTTCTCGTTACAGAGCTTGGGCTCTAGGGCACGTGGGCTCCAGTAATCGGGGCTCGAGGGCTTAGTTGCTCCTCGGCAAGTGGGATCTTCCCGGACCAGGGATCGTACTCGTGTCCCCTACATTGGCAGGTGGATTCTTAACCCCTGGACCACTAGGGAAGTCCCTGGAGACATTTTTACAAGCTCCTTAGAGCAGCCTGGGCTTGAAATCTGCCTCCATCCCTTTCTGCTGGCAGACACTGAGTGGATGACTTTGCCTCTGACAACCTGTTTCCTTACCTGTGATCTGTCACTTCCTCTATTTGGGTTGAGAACTGAGTGAGTGAAAGGATTCGGTTCCAAGTGAATCAAGAGAAAAGGAGTCAGTTGGCAGGTACATGAAGGACAATGGCGGGTATGGCAGACTCCTGCCTCGGGGAGGTTCAGGGCTGCAGGCTGGAGCCGACAGGAGCACTTGCCCTTGCCCGGGTAGCATGGATGGTGTGGGGGTGGGGTGCGTCTCTGTAGGGTTGAGGGTGCCTGTTGGCCCAGGGCAGGCTCCAGCTCACCCTTCCCAGCCCAGGATACATGATGGAACTCTACGGTCTTGTCCAGGTTCAGGATCAGGCACAAGCATGCCCTGACCTGGACTTCAGTGATTGGACATCCCTGGGACACAGCTGGGGCACATCTGGAGTGTACCTTCCAGGCTTCCGGGCACTAGTCCATCTCGATACTGCTCAACCAGTGTCAGAAGGACAACAGGCATCTGAATGGAATCACTTTTCCTGCTGAAACACAAAATTGGGAACATGCACAGGGTGCTCACTACGGGCCAGACCTGATCCTCAGCACTTCACACTCATTATGGACTCACAACAGCCAGTGCTGCTGGCCAAGAATGGTGCTTCCTGCCCGTCTTGTGGGCGAGGTCATGTGACTAGTTCTAACCAATGAGCTGCGAGTGGAACTGACACACATTATTCCCATGCTAGAGCATCTAACTGTCTGTGCAGGAACTTCCAAAGCTCTTATGTCCCTCTGGTGTGACAGTCAGAAATGTTCCAGAGTGTTCCAGAATGTGAATGCTTCACTAATGACTATGATGTGCAAAGCCTCCCCTCAGTGACCCAAAACAGACATGAAACATGAGTGAGAAATAAACTTTGTGATTTCCAGGCACTGAGACATTGGGTTTTTTTGGTTCTGCAGCTGGGCCTAGTCTTGCCTAATGGTTTGAAATCACACCCCCATTTTACAGGTAAGAAAACCGAGGCAAAATTTAAGTCACTTGCCCTTAGTCACACAGCTGGTAAGTGACATTGTCAGAGATGGCGTCTTGGCAACCTGACTCCAGGGACCCTGCTCTGATTTCTGAACTGTCTCTCTGGGTGAGATGTATGGAAGTTCATACACCACAGTGGATTCTGGGTGGGGTTGTTTCCTCCTATCCTGTTTCCTCTGATTGTTTGGGGATTTTCATTTCTTTTTCTCATGAGCACTGGCTCTCCTGGAAGGTTTGGCTCTATCACATCCTCTGGGGGAGACACAGGAGGCTGGATAAAAGGACAGGGAGCTTTCTCGTCCCCAGTCCTCACTCAGAAAGTTTAATTCATTTGGTGTAAACTTGACCTTCTGGGGGCCCAATCCTTCCAGTCCTAGCAGACCTCCACTTCCTTCCCTACCTCCTACACCTTCACCATGGGAGCCCCAACCCTTCCTCCACTGCTGCCTGTATGAGTTGGTGATCAAGTATTACAGGGGAGAAAATTTCCAAGACCAGAGGGCAGAGCTCTGAGCTGAGGTTTTAGAAATGGCCTTTCACCTCTTCACCCAGCCTGCTTCCCTTCCTCTTTCAAGGCCTGCGAGGTCCTCCCAAAGCCCCCAGAGAACCAGAACCATGCCCCCACCTGCCCTCAGAGATTCCCAGGGATACCTAGCTAGGCAGGGCTCAGGACACCTCCATGCAAACCTCAGCAACTCCTGCCCTGACCAGTTAACTCAATACTTACTCTACATTAAATACCAATTGGGCCAATTTTCTGCTGTAATTAAAACCTCAGCAGATGTGTTCCCTGCTCATCAGTGATGAGTTTATTAACGTCCAGCTCTGAAGGAATGTGGGGCAGAGAGAAAAACAGAATGGGGCTTGCTCTGGGACTGGGAGAGTGGATGCTGGGAGAGGCTGAATTTCAAACTGTTCCGTCTCCTTGGCTGGCTCCAGGCAGGGGGCAGGCAGCCACGTTTATTAAAGTGTCTGCATCTCTGGGTTTTCTGTTTCTACAGTGGAAACTCAGAAATATCTGCCCTGCCCCTCTTATCTGCTGCAAACCTGGGCCTGCCGTAGATCAGCTCAGTTTAGTTCAATTGCTCAGTCGTGTCCGACTCTTTGTGACCCCATGAATCACAGCATGCCAGGCCTCCTTGTCCATCACCAGCTCCCGGAGTTCACTCAGACTCACGTTCATCGAGTCCGTAATGCCACCCAGCCATCTCATCCTCCGTCATCCTCTTCTCCTCCTGCCCCTAATCCCTCCCAGCATCAGAGTCTTTTCCAATGAGTCAACTCTTCGCATGAGGTGGCCAAAGTACTGGAGTTTCAGCTTTAGCATCATTCCTTCCAAAGAAATCCCAGGGCTGATCTCCTTCAGAATGGACTGGTTGGATCTCCTTGCAGTCCAAGGGACTCTCAAGGATCTTCTCCAACACCACAGTTCAAAAGCATTAGTTCTTCGGTGCTCAGCCTTCTTCACAGTCCAACTCTCACATCCTTACATGACCACAGGATAAACCATAGCCTTGACTAGACGGACTTAGTCGGCAAAGTAATGTCTCTGCTTTTGAATATACTATCTAGGTTAGTCATAACTTTCCTTCCAAGGACTAAGCGTCTTTTAATTTCATGGCTGCAGTCACCATCTGCAGTGATTTTGGAGCCCCCAGAAATGAAGTCTGACACTGTTTCCACTGTTTCCCCATCTCTTTCCCATGACGTGATGGGCCCGGATGCCAAACTTTCCTTCCAAGGACTAAGCGTCTTTTAATTTCATGGCTGCAGTCACCATCTGCAGTGATTTTGGAGCCCCCAGAAATGAAGTCTGACACTGTTTCCACTGTTTCCCCATCTATTTCCCATGAAGTGATGGGACCGGATGCCAGGATCTTCGTTTTCTGAATGTTGAGCTTTAAGCCAACTTTTTCACTCTCCTGTTTTACTTTCATCAAGAGGCTTTTTAGCTCCTCTTCACTTTCTGCCATAAGGGTGGTGTCATCTGCATATCTGAGGTTATTG
This sequence comes from Madoqua kirkii, assembly GCA_006408675.1. NCBI lineage: Eukaryota > Metazoa > Chordata > Mammalia > Artiodactyla > Bovidae > Madoqua > Madoqua kirkii. The sequence continues at coordinate 15,009 of SJYC01019311.1, read as the reverse complement.
CTATTTCTCCCGGCAATCTTGATTCCAGCTTGTGTTTCTTCCAGCCCAGCGTTTCTCATGATGTACTCTGCATAGAAGTTAAATAAGCAGGGTGACAACATACAGCCTTGACGTACTCCTTTTCCTATTTGGAACCAGTCTGTTCCATGTCCAGTTCTAACTGTTGCTTCTTGACCTGCATACAGATTTCTCAAGAGGCAGGTCAGGTGAAAATCACATTTTCTTGACTACTGACAAACAGTATGTCTGGAACCTGTAAACACAGCCCCTTATAGCTCAGCAATCTGGGCTTGTTTGTTATGTAGCATAACCTAGGCTGTCCTGACTACTACATATTATATCTCCACTTACAGACAGTGAAACTAAGGTCCAGTTTGCTTACTAATATAGGAGAGACCAAGATAGTTCTTGCCAAAGGAGCCTGGAGACAGACCTCTGAGTTGGATAAGAGAAGCAGGCCAGGCTAGTCCTCAGCTCTGACTGGTTGGATCTCCTTGCAGTCCAAGGGACTCTCAAGAGTCTTCTCCAACACCACAAGGTGAGTAGTTCACGACTGCTAGTGGGTTGGAAGCTCACTGCCTAGTACACTCATGGCAGCTCAAGCAATCAGCTCCTTCTGATCATCAGAGAACACCTGCACAGTGGAGCATGATTCAGCTCCAAGAAGTCACTCTACTTTTTTTTTTTTGTAATTAGGAGATTTTATTTTTTAGAACAGTTTTACGTTTATAGGACAACCAGACGAATAATGCAGACAGTTTGCATATCTCTCCTGCCAATTTCTCCTGTTATTAACATCTTGCATTGCTGTGGTACATTTGTTGCAATTGTTGAATCAGTACTGATTACTAACTAAAGTCCACAGTTTACATTAGGGTTCACTCTTGCAAGATGTCACAGATCCACCATGAAAGTTTCATGCAGAATAGTCTCACTGCCCTGGAAACCCTTCTGTGCTCCACCGACTCATTCCTCCCAACTCCACCAGAACTAGAAACAAGCGTCTTTGGACCGCCTCTGTACTTTTGCTTTTGCCAGAATGTCATATAGTTGGAATCAGAGTCCGCAGCCTTTTAGACTGGCTTCCTTCCCTCAGTAATACATTTAAGTCTCCTTCGTGTCCTCTGGTAGCTCCTTTCTTTTGACCAATGAATATGGCTCCATTCTTTACTTTTAAACATCTCCTTCATCACCAGGGCTCTACTTTGTTGCCCAGTGTTTGTTGCTTTAGTAGGGAAGACCCCAATTTAAGAGACAAGTGGGGAGGAAAAACCTCATGGAATAAGGAGGCTGTCTTGGACATTTGGAGTGGGGTCCAACCCCCACCATGGCTCAGGATCACTTCCAGCTTCTTGCTCTGAATCCTTATTGTCACCATCTCCATGTTTTGCCTTTCTGGGCTATGCTGGGGTGTCTACTAGCAACTCTGCACCTCTGGGAACTACACATCTAACACTCCACTGTCAGCAGGGTTATAGAAGGCAGTCTACAATTAAGAGGCATTCATGCAAGACTGGTGAGACAGGAGAGAAACAGGAGCCATCCCTGCTCTGGCTGGGGATGTTCTGAGGAGTAACTCAGGGCTTGCAGCTGACAGTTGTGAGGCTTCTTCTGGGTATCATCCACAAACACCCGCTTTGATGTTGAGGCTGAGAGTTGAAAAAGCTGGCTTGAAACTTGACATTCAAAAAACTAAGACATGGCCTCCGGTCCCATCACTTCATGGCAAATAGAAGGGGAAAAAGTGGAAAAGTGACAGAATTTATTTTCCTGGGCTCCAAAAACACTGCAGACAGTGACTGCAGCCATGAAATTAAAAGACGCTTGCTCTTTGGAAGAAAAGCTATGACAAACCTAGACAGCATATGAAAAAGCAGAGATATCACTTTGTCAACAAAGATCCATATAGTCAAAACTATGGTTTTTCCAGTAGTCATGCACAGATGTGAGAGTTGGACCATAAAGAAGGCTGAGTGCTGAAGAATGGACGCTTTTGAATTGTGGTGCTGGAGAAGACTCTTGAGAGTCGCTTGGACTGCTAGGAGATCAAACCTGTCAACCCTCAAGGAAACCAACCCTGAATATTCACTGGAATGGCTGTTGCTGAAGCTGAAGTTCCAATATTTTGGCTACCTGATGTGAAGAGACAACTCATTGGAAAAGACCCTGATGCTGGGGAAGATTGAAGACATGAGGAGAAGCGGGCAACAGAGAACAAGATGTTTAGAGATGAGATATTTAGCATCACCAACTCAATGGACATGAATTTGAGCAAACTCTGGGAGACAGTGGAGGACAGAGGAGCCTGGCATGCTGCAGTCCATGTATTTGCAAAGAGTCAGACATGACTTAGCGACCGAACAACAATTCTCCCTGGTTCCTGTGGGCTCTGCCTTCTTGGATGCTGGCAGGTCTTCCTCTAACCCTTGTAGTTGTTTTGCAGGCTGACTTCCAGCAACAAATCTCTTCCTGTTGTAATACCTAGAGCGGATTCTGTCTTCCTAGGCTGAGCCTGTCCAGTGCAGTGGGACCCTGGGGAGGATGGACTCCTGGACTGCAGCCTGGGCATTCAGCACTCTCATCACTCGGTTCCGGCCCTTTTTGGGGTCACCTTTCCTCTGCCTGTAGCAGGCATCAGAACAATGCACAGGGAAGTCTTAGAGCCCACCTCATCCCTACCTTTATAACCTCCTTTGCTGCTGCTGCTAAGTCGCTTCAGTTGTGTGCGACTCTGTGCGACCCCATAGACGGCAGCCCACCAGGCTCCCCCATCCCTGGGATTCTCCAGGCAAGAACACTGGAGTGGGTTGCCATTTCCCTCTCCAATGCATGAAAGTGAAAAGTGAAAATGAAGTCGCTCAGTCGTGTTCGACTCTTAGTGACCCCATGGACTGCAGCACACCAGGCTCCTCCATCCTTGGGATTTTCCAGGCAAGAGTACTGGAGTGGGGTGCCATTGCCTTCTCCTTTACAGGGTCCTTATCCACCCAGTCACTAAATGTTGGGTCTGGGGTTCTCCATCTCTCTACAGACCACCCTTCCATGCCATGTGTTTAAGTCATGACTGCTGTTCTCCAAATATTTCTGGTTCTCCCCATTCCAGGCAGAATCACATTTCCTGGCCCCCTTGTAATTAAGTGGGTCCGCATGATGAGTTCTGGCCAGTGAATTTTGAGCTGAACCAACGTGTGCCACTTCTGGGTTGGATCATGTCCTTACATGTCTCCCTTTCTCTTCTTTTACAAGAATATTTGTCATTGGATTCAGAGCCTGCCCAGATAATCCAAGATAATGACTTCATCTCGAATCCTTAACTTAATACATCTGCAGAGATCCCTTTTCTTTCTTTATTTTTGGCTGTGCCATGAGGCATATTGGATCTTAGTTCCCCGCAGGGATAGATCCCATGCCCCCTGCAGTGGAAGCACTGAGTCCTAGCTACTGGACCACCATAGAATTCTCTGCAAAGATCCTTTTTCAAAATATGGTCACTTCATAGAGTCCAGGCATTAGCACATGGGTGTATCTTTTGGGGGTTACCATTCAACATACTATTATTATCTCCATTTTACAGGTGAGGAAACAGAGACGGACAGAGCCCAAGCATCTGGCTGAACATCATACAGCCTGCAAGAAAGGAGGGAAGTAGGCAAGCTCAGGCAGTCAGTTCCAAAACCTGGGCTCACAACCACCATTCCTGTCAAAGAGAAAGCAGAACTAAACTCCTGCTTTAACGGATTTTCAGTTCTGGTGGAGAAGGTGAAAACAAATAAGCAAATAAGTGGATATACAACACAACATCAAGGAGAGCTGTGAAGAGAAATCAAGCAGAGTAAGGAGCATGAAAAAGAGGCTCTTTTGAGCTTCTGTGTTCAGGAAAGCCTTCCTGGAGGAGGTGGCAAGAGAGAAAAGCTGAATGAAGCATTGGAGGATGCCACACAGATAGGTGGGTGGAAGGGGATTCAGAGACAAAAAACAATGAATGAGTCCAGAATGGGTCTGTCTCCATCTCCTCTGTGCCCCCAGCACCAACGGCAAAGTAAAAAGCCCATTGTGTGTGTGCTTGGTCATTTCTGACTCTTCTGTGACCCTCTGGACTGTAGCCCACCAGGCTCCTCTGTCCACGGGATTTCCCAGGCAGGCATACTGGAGTGGGCTGCCATTGCCTCCTCTAGGGGATCTTCCTGACCCAGGGATCAAAACCGCACCTCCTGCATTGGCAGGCAGATTGTTTACCACTGAGCCATGAGGGAAGTCTGGCCATTGAGCACTTGAATCATGCTTAGCATGACTGAGGGATTGAATGTTTAATTTTGTTTACTTCAGATGAATTTAAGTATGAATAGCCACAGGTGGCTAGTGGCTACCATCTTGGACAGTACAGCACTTGACCAGAGGTTTGCAAGTTAAGGCCCCAGGTCAAATCCAGTGGGCCACTTGGTTTTATTTTATTTATTTATTTTTGGCCACGTCTAGTGGCACATAAGATTTTAGCTCCCTGACAAGGGATTGAACCTGTGTTCCTCACAGTGGAAGCATGGTGTCCTAACCACTGGACTGCCAGGGAAGCTCCTCCCTTGGCTTTGTAAATAAAGCTTTACTGGCACACAGAGATGCCCATTCTTTACTTGTCTATGGCACCACAAAAGGGCAGAGTTGGGTCTTTGCTATAAAGATCATGTAGCCTCCAAAGCTGAAAATATTTACTCTCTGATCCTTTACGGAAAAAATTTCCCCACCCTTGTTCTAGACTCTCATTTAGTCATCAAGTGAGTCAGCTCTATAATTGAGCAAAGGCTTCCTTCTCTGAGCCTCAGTTGTCTTATCAGTAAAGTGGGTGAGTGGTTCCTCCCTATTACACCAACTTGAGCAGGTAAAACTGGATGCTGGACTTCCCTGGTGGTCCAGTGGTTAATACTTTGTACTTCCAATGCAGGGGGACAGGTTTGATCCATGGTCAAGGAACTGAGATCCCACATGCCAGGCAGCCAAAATAATAATAATAATAATAATAATAATAATAATAATAAAGTTTAAAAAAATTGGATGCTGTGACCAAAGGGGCTTTGAGAGAGATCTGTGTGTGTGCCCACTTGTGTCTGACTCCTGTGACCTCACAGACTGTAGCCCACCAGGCTCCTCTATCCATGGAATTTTCCAGGCAAGAATACCGAATTTTTTTACTGAAAAAAAATACTGATTTTTTTTTTAACTGAAAATACTTAAGAATTTTCCAGGCAAGAAGGAAAAGTGGGTTGCCATTTCCTTCTCCAGGGGATCTTCCTGACCCAGGGATTCAACCTCCTGTGTTTCCTGTGTCTCCTGCATTGCAGGGGGATTCTGTACCTGCTGAGACACAGCCCGAGTGAGCGCCCCAGGCCTTCTCGCTCTCTCCCTCTTGAGCCTCTAATTTTTTTTTTTTCTCCTCCACTGCTCCACACAACATGTGGGATCTAAGTTCTCTGACTAGGGATCAAACCCACAGCCCTACAGTGGGAGTGTGGAGCATTAACCACTGGGCTGTCAGGCAAATCCCTAGCCTCTTTCTTTCCTTCTGTCCTCTCTCCTCTCACTCGCCTCTCCCCTCCTCTCTGCCACTTTCTCGCCTCAGACACGGGGATGTGAGAAAGTTCCGGCAGAAATTGCAATCTCCTCTCCTCTCATGTGGCTCCTAGATAAGACAGTAAAAATCCGATTTTCAGCAATTTGCTTCATTTGTGAGCTCTCTTGCGTCTCCCTTTCTCCCCCTGACACCAGCTTAGCAAAATTGCCTGGGCGGAGTGGATATTTTTAACCACTTAGTAGTCAGGAGAGGTTCATAAAAAGTTGTGAGAAACTGGCCCTCATCTGTGCAGCTGGCTGCTGGCTGTGAGCTTACAGCACTGGTGGAGGGGAATTCAAGAAAGGAATAAGGGCAGGGTGAAAGGAAATAATCAGCCAAGAAGGAGTACAGGGAGGGAACCGCATTATTAGAAGAGAGAGGAGAGTGAATGGGCTGTGGGGAGGGGGTCAGCCAGATGGGAGTGTGGCTGGAGAGGAAGCCAGTCTGGGGACCAGTCTTCTTATCTCGAAACAAGAGATACCAAAGCATCTTCCCCAGAAGTTTGAGAAGGAACATCTCTTTCCCTAAACCAGAGGTGATGATGGTGGGGGAAAACCAATGACCATTTACTAAGCACCTACTGTGTGCCAAGCACACGCTAGGTGCTGTGCGTGTATTCCCTCGTTGAATCCTTGTAATACTCAGTAAAGGCAGCAGTCCATTTTGTGAATGAGTATTAGTTAAGGCAAATGTTAGGCTGCTGTAACAACAAGGCCCCCAAATGCAGGTACACTTCACTGCCCAGAAGTCTGCTATTTGGACAATGCAATCTCCATCACTATCTGAACTGGCCATCCAGACTCTCGCCATTTGAACTCAGAAGCTGAATGGACATGGAGAGCAGGGCCAATGTGGTTGTTGTTTAGTCGCTAAGTCCTATTTGACTCTTTGCAACCCCGTGGACTGTAGTCTGGCAGTCTCCTCTGTCTATGGGATTTTCTAGGCAAGCATGCTAGAGTGGTTTGCCATTTCCTTCTCCAGGGGATCTTCTCAATCCAGAGCTCAAACCAATGTCTCCTGCACTGGTAGGTGAAGTCTTTACTGCTGAGCAACCAGGGAAGCCTGAGGGCAACATTATCATGGCTTCAAGGACACATAGTTCCTTTCTGACTCACATCATAGTCATAACTGGTACATGGTTTGTGTTGGAAAGACAACCACTCTCCCTAGAGCTCCAGGCTGTCTTCAAGGCTAGGACAGATGGCAGGTGTCTTAGTCTGTTTGGTCAGCTATAACAGAATCCTACAGACTGGGTGGCTTATAAACAACTGACATTTATTTAATCCCAGTTGGAAGTCCAAGATCAAGGTCCCAACAGATTTGGTGTCTGGTGAGGGCCTGCCTCATAGATGGCTGTTTTCTCCCCATGTCCTCACTTGGTGGAAGAGGGCAGGAGCTCTCCAGGGTTTTCTTTATAAGGGCACTAATCCCATTCATGAGGGCTCACCCTCATGAGTTAATCACCTCCCCAAAGCCCCCACCTCGTAATACCATCACACTGGTGATTTGGTTTCAACCTCTCAATTGGAGGGGCTCATATATTCTGTCTATAGCAGGAGGCTTCCTAAATGTTTTGTTTCTGCATAACAGAGGCCATGCACTTCCCGGCCCATCATATCTCAGTCATCACCAGTTACCCACTTGCCAAGGAAATTCCACACAGTTTAGATTCTATTACCAAATTCTGTATTAGTTACAATATCATTTTGGGCACTTCCTTGACTGTCCAGTGGCTAAGACCATCCCCAACTCCCAATGCAGGGGGCTTGAGTTTGATCCCTGGTCAGGAAACTAGATTCCACATGCCACAGTTAAAAGATCCCACATGCTGCAACAAAGATTGAAGATTTCACGTGCCAAAACTAAGACTGGGTGCAGTCAAATAAATAAAATAAATATATTTTTAAAAACAAACAAAAAAATATTTTGGCTGCTAGTACAGAAACCCAACATTACAGTGGCTCAAATAAGAGATAGGTCTATTAAGCATTCACTCATTAAGCTAGGCATAAATGGTCCAGGGCTGGAATAGTTGGTAACATTGTGGTAGCCGCCCAGGCTCTTTCTGTTTTCTGTTCTACTACCTCTAAAGTGGGACAGGATGATTTCTTGTCACACCCACCCTCCAGCCAATGGGACAGGAAAAGGTTAGGAGGAGGCTCCACCCCTCCCCTTCAAGGGCATTGGCCAGAAGGTGCACTCATTGCCAGTTGCTCACGTGCCATTGGTCAGAATCAAGTCACATTGCCGTAGCTTCAAGGAGGCTGGGAAATGTAGTCCTTTTCTTGGATGGCTGTGCACCTAGCTTAAAAAATGGGATTGTTCTATTAATACAAAGACATGGTCTTCCCTGATGGTCCAGTGGCTAAGAACCCACCTGCCAATGCAGGGGACACAGGCTCAATCCCTGGCCTGGGAATATTCCACACGCCCGAGCACCACAGCTACTGAGGCCCAAGTGCTTAGGCTCAAGCTCCGCAACAAGAGGAGCCACCTCAGAGAGAAATCCGTGCACTGCCACGAAGAGTAGCCCCCACTCAGGGCACCCAGAGGAAGCCTGAGTGTAGCAACAAAGACCCAGGCAGGGACTTTCCTGATGCTTCAGTGGCTGAGAAACCACGCTTCCAGCGCAGGGGGGTTGGGTTTGATCCCTGGTCAGGGAATGAGATCCCACAGGCTTCAGCTAAAGATCTCACAATCAAGATGTAGTGCAGCCAAATAAAAAACAAAACAACCAGAAATGGAAAGTGGAGGGGGGAGTGGGGAGTGACTGAATAATGAGCGTGGAGTTTCCATCGAGAGTGATGAAAAAGTTCCGGAACTAGACAATAGCGATGGTTGTATACACCATCGCGAATATACTTCATGTACTAAAATTTTTCTATGGGTATTTTATCACAATGAAAAATAATTGCTTACCAAAAAAAAAAAAAAAACCCCAAGGGAAAAGGACTACTGGGAAACAGTCTATGCCTCAAGCTGAAACCTGAATGAAGAGAGAGCAAGCCTTGCAAATGACGGCAACAGCACGTGCAAAGGCCCTGAGGCGCGCACTCCCTGGGTGTGTTTGAGAACCATCAAGGGGGCTGGAGTGAAGTCAGGGAGGACAGTGGCAAGAGGTGAGAGCAGGGAGGCGACAGGGGCTTGTTGGTCATGGAGAGGAGCCCATAATTTTTTCTAAGAGTGATGAGAAGCCAATGGAACGTTTTGCACAAAAGAATGACCAGGTCCAATTTAGGGTTTAAAGCAACAACTCACACTGCCAAACTTTAGGGTGCTCTTGGCCCCAAGTGGGCTCAGGTCTCCCCAACTCCTGGCTTCTTGGGTAGAGATCAGGGCATTCTCTTGGCTCTCTGATCTGTTCTCTCTTCCCTCTGCAAGCTTTCTGCTTCTCCGTCCTCTATAGCAATCAGTGGGTAGGAGCTTGGGCTTGAATCTCAGCTCCAGCACTCAGTAGCTCTGTAATCCTGTGTTATGGACTGAATGTGCTTCCTGCACCATTCATATGTTAAAGCAGTGCTCCCCAACCCCTGGGCCATGGACCAGTGCTTCCCCTGGTGAGCTGACGTCCTCTGATAGGTGGGAGAGACAGAAGAGAGACAAGGCAAACAACGAGTAAACGTCTCTGGCCGTCTCTCAAGGTGGTGAGTGTGATACAGAAAAAACAAAGCTGTGATAGGGGTTGGTAATGGTTGTAAGTCAGTGGTAGAGGAGTTGTGTCTAACAGAGAAGACTGCCCTGGGGAGGGGACAGGTGAGGGGACACTTGGAGGAGGTGAGGGGGAAGGCAGGCAGATATCTGGGAGAGGCTGATCCAGGCAGAGGGAACAGCCTGTGCAAAGGCCCTGAGGCAGGGATGTGCCTGATGAGTTTGGAGAACAGTGGAGTGGGCCCCTGTGATGGGAGGGAGGAGAGAGGGAAGGAGGTGGAGGGAGATGAGGGCAGGGAGGTGATGGGGGCAGAGTGTGCAGGATCTCATGGCCTTGGTGAGGATCTGGGGTTTCACTCTGAGCGAGGACCTGGCAGACAGAATAACGGCCCTCAAAGATGTCCTAATTGCTGGGCCCTGTGCATGTGTTATCTTGTCTGGCACAAGGAACTTTGTAATTAAGGATGTTCAGACAAAGTTATCCTCATTATAGGGCAGGCCCAATCTAACCACACAAGTCCTTAAGTATGGCAGAAGGAAGCAGACAGATGGCCAACACACACTTGAAAAGATGCACAACATCACCAATTCTTAGAGAAATGCACATCAAAACTACAATGAGGTGTCACCTCACGCTGGTCAGATGGCCACCATCAAAAATTCTACAAACAGGAAATGCCAGACAGGGTGTGGAGAAAAGAGAACCCTCTTACGCTGTTGGTGGGAATGTAAGTTGGTAAAACTCCTCTGGAGACCAGTATTATGCTAAGTCGCTTCAGTTGTGTCTGACTCTTTGCAACCTCATGAACTGTAGCCTGCCAGGCTCCTCTGTCCGTGGGGATTCTCCAAGCAAGAATACTGGAGGGGGTTGCCATGCCCTCCTCCAGAGGATCTTTCTGACCCAGGGATCAAACTCGCATCTCATTCTCTTGCAGTGGCAACCATGCTCTTTACCATTAGTACTACCTGGGAATCCTGGAGAGCAGTATGGAGTTTCCTTGAAAAACTAAAAATAGAGCTCTCATACAACCCAGAAATAACACTTCTAGGCATATATCCAGAGAAAATCACAATTCAAAAGGAGGCATGCACCTTGATGTTCATTGCAGCACTATTTACAATAACCAGGACATGGAAGCAACCTAGATGTCCATCACAGAGAAATGGATAAAGAAGATGAGGTACGTACATATAATGGAATATTAGTTACAATAAAAAGGAAGGAAATGGTGCCATTTGCAGAGACACACCAGACCTAGAGATTATTGTCATTACAATCACATTGTGATGTCATTTGTGATTGTAATGCATGTTGTTAAACAATCACACTGACTTACAGTGTGAAGTAAGTCAGAAAAAGAAAACCAAATATCGAATAATATCGCTTCTATGTGGGGTCTAGAAAAATGGTAGGGATGAACTTACTTGTATGGCAGAAATAGAGACACAGATGTAGACAGCAAACTTATGGTTACCAAGGGAGTGGGGAAGGGGAGAGCGAGGGAATTGGGAGCCTGGGACTGACATACATATGCTACTCTGAATAAAATAGATGACTAACGGGAACCCACATAGAGCATGGGGAGCTCAGTGCTGTGTGGTGACCTCAGTGGGAAGGAAACCCAAACAGAGGGGATGTATGTATACACACAGCCGATTCCCTTTGCTGTACAGCAGAAACTAACACTAAACACTGGGAAGCAACTACACGCCAGTAAAAATTAATTTTTAAGAAAAAGGAGGCAGAAGGGGGGATCAGAGAGATGCCATATGAAAGACTCCTTTTGCTGTTTTTGAAGATGAATGGAGGGGCCATCAGCCAGTGAGTAACAGGCTGCCGCTTCCGCTGACAACCAGCAAGAAAACAGAGACCTCTGTCCTACAGCCCTAAAGAACTGATTCTGCCGATACCTGAAAGGGCAGTTAACAGGATCCTTCCCTAGAGCCTTGCAGTCACCCACACCTGGATCTTAACGCACTGAGACCTGAATCAAACTTCTAACCTTCGGAATGTGAGATGATTACATGTGTGTGTTGTTTAAGCTGCTACATTTATGGAAATTAGAACAGCTGCAACAGGAAACTCAAACCAAATGGGAACCAGGTAGGTTCTGAGCAGGAGACGGAGGCGACCCGGCTCAGGTGTTCACCGGCGCCCCCTGGGGGCTGCGAGAGAAGTAGCCGTCAGAGCGAGGGCAGGAGCCTGGGACCAGCGCAGAGGCTGCACTGTCAGGTGAGTGAAGCTGGACTGGACCAGGTCTGGGCCATGGAGGCGGGGAGATATCAAGTTCAAGATTTGGATGTGAGTGGACAGAGAAAGAGGGGCTTTCCTGCTGGCTCAGATGGTAAAGAATCTGCCTGTAATGCAGGGGACCTGGGTTCAATCCCTGGGTCAGGAAGATCCCCTGCAGCAAGGAATCAAGTCAACGCTGACTGGAGGCTTCTGACCTGAGTGTCTGGAACCCCCAGCTCCCTCCTGCTGCCAGCTCCACCAGCACCCGACTCCCTTCCTTGTCCCTCCAGCCTTGATTTAGCCTTTTCAAGTGGAGGCCATATTCTGCCTTCTCCTCTGAGCCCTTGATCTTGCCTCGAGGCCTCTCACTCATCACATCTGCTCTCTTCAAGACCGGAAGTCAGATGAAGGTGGGAGAGGGATGGGGTTGGGGGGGAAGCGTGGGGGGCGGGGGCTGGGAAACTCTATCCCCCAAAAGAATCGGGGACCTGCCTCCTCCCTCTCTTGTGAGCCCAGCCAAACCAGTTCCCAGCTCGCCCCTGGTGTGCACACTTCTCTCTCTCTCTCTGGAATTTTCATGCTCCTTCTTGTAACTGAATTATCCCATCGCTGCCTCTCGGAGGGGCCCGGGTCGTAGCGTGAGATATTAAACCATCAATCACCTGCCCACGCTAACTCCCTAGCGCCGGGGACCCTCCACAGAGCTTGGCCCATGCGTGAGCCCCAGGACCCAGAGGCAGCTCCAAAGCAAGACTGGAGGTCCGGGAACCCCATTAAGGTCCGGCCTTAGAAGAAACCCACAGACCTCACCCATCTGGATCTTCAGAGAGGAGTCCTGGGTTCGAATCCAGAACTCTTGTCTGCTTGGGCGAGACAATTCCTCTCTCTGTTTCAAGTCCCTTTCCGCACTTCAAAAATGGAGATAACATTTTTGACATCCCTGGGGTTCACTGTGAAGGTTAGGTGAGTAAATACAGAGGCAGATAAGACAGTAAGTTCTGCCTATGATTTGCTGCTGTGACTTTTTGTTCTGGTCCTAGCACAGACGTGGGTCATCCACTGGTGATAGAAACGCAACGCTTCTGGCTTTCCAGGAGGTTTGATGGCGGCCATGCCTGTGCCATCTCCCTGCTGGCACCTCATCCAAGTCAGAATTGAAAATTTTTTGAACTTCCCTGGTGGTCCCATGGTTGGGACTCTGCCTGCCCGTGAAGGAGGCATGGGTTCGATCCCTGGTCCGGGAAGCTTCCACATGCCTCGGGGCAACTAAGTCTGTGGCGCACAAGAACTGAAGTCCATGCACCTGGAGCCTGTGCTCCGTAAGGAGAGAAGCTACTGCAGTGAGAAGGCTGCGCACTGCAGCTGGAGAGTATCCCCCTGCTCGCTGCGACTAGAGAAAGCCTGTGCACAGAAGTGAAGTCCCAGAGCCGCCACAAATAAATAAATTACTTAATTTTAAAAATTGGAAAAAAAATTAAAGTCCTAATGGAACCTCAGTCATGATTAAATAACCCACATTCGTTGTTTAGTTGCTAAGTTGGGTCCGACTCTTTTGAGACCCCGTGGATGGTAGCCTGCCAGGCTCTTCTGTCCATGGGATTTTCAGGTAAGAATACTGGGGTGGGTTGCTATTTTCTTCCCCAGGGGACCTTCCTGACCCAGGGTCTCCTGCATTGGCAGATGGATTTCACTGGGCCACCAAAGAAGCCCATCTCACATTTAGAGGCGCTTGTTTCAGGCAACAGTGCTCAGTGCTTTGCACGGGCTGTTCCCTCTGCCTGGAATGCTCTTCCCTCACATAATCATGTGACTGACTCTTCTTAGCCTGCTTTGGGTGCTCAAATGCCACCTCCTCAGTGAGTTCAGCCAGTTAAAGCTGCAGGCAGTACCCCTGCCTGCTTATAACCCTGCAGATTTTATTGGGTTGGCCTAAAAGGTCGTTTGCATTTTTCCATGAGATATTATGGAATAGTTCTCTCTACAGCAATATTTTTCTTCATAGCACACACCACCACACACAGCCTACAGGTAGTATAGGCTGTGTTTGTTGAGTCTGTCTGTTTGCCCCACTGGAGGATCAGCCCCAGGACACAGGTTCATTCATTCACCACCCAACATAGCACCTGGCATAAAATAATTCAGTAAATATTTGTGGAGTGAATGAATGAATGAATTCCACTTAGCCATTCCCAGAGGGCCCCTAAGGCTGCTTGGGCCTGTCAGCAATCCTGGGTTTTCTAGGGCTGACGGGTGGAAGTGATCAGCCATGTGTCCTCCATCTTTGCATAGATACTTCTTTTTTTGGGGGGGAGGTGAAATTCACCTAACGTAAAATCAACCATTTTAATTTTTTTTAAGCTTTATCATCCTTACACTTGTCTTAAAAACAGAATTAAAAAAAATATTCATTTGGCTGCACTAGGTCTTAGTTTCAGCATGTGGGATCTTAGTTTCCTGAACAGGGATCGAACCTGGGCCCCCTGCACTGGGAGTACAGAGTCTTAACCATTGGACTATACAACTACACAACTCAGTGACATTTAGTACCTTCACAGTGTTGTGAAACCATTACCTCTATCTAGTTCCAGAATTTTTCATTAACACTAAAGGAAACTTGTATCCATGAAGCAGTCACTCCCCAATCTTCCCCTCCCCCATCCCCAGTCTCAGGCAACCACCAATCTGCTTTCTGTGTCCATGGATTTACTTATTCTGGACATTGCATACAAATGGAATCATATAACATTCAATCTTCTATGCCCGGCTCTTTTCACTCCATGTGATGTTTTCAAGTTTTACCCACATTGTAGCATGTGTTGGTACATCATTCCTTTTTTATGACAGAATGTGGTCCACTGGAGAAGGGAATGGCAAACCACTTCAGTATTCTTGCCTTGAGAACCCCATGAACAGTATGAAAAGGCAAAATGATAGGATACTGAAAGAGGAACTCCCCAGGTCTGTAGGTGCCCAATATGCTACTGGAGATCAGTGGAGAAATAACTCCAGAAAGAATGAAGGGATGGAGCCAAAGCAAAAACAGTGCCCAGCTGTGGATGTGACTGGTGATAGAAGCAAGATCTGATGCTGTAAAGAGCAATATTGCATAGGAACCTGGAATGTCAGGTCCATGAATCAAGGCAAATTGGAAGTGGTCAAACAAGAGATGGCAAGGGTGAACGTTGACATTCTAGGAATCAGCAAACTAAAATGGACTGGAATGGGTGAATTTAACTCAGATGACCATTATATCTACTACTGCGGGCAGGAATCCCTTAGAAGAAATGGAGTAGCCATCATGGTCAACAAGAGTCTGAAATGTAGTACTTGGATGCATCCTCAAAAACAACAGAATGATCTCTGTTCGTCTCCAAGGCAAACCATTCAATATCACAGTTATCCAAGTCGATGCCCCAACCAGTAACACTGAAGAAGCTGAAGTTGAACAGTTCTATGAAGACCTACAAGACCTTTTAGAACTAACACCCAAAAAAGATGTCCTTTTCATTATAGGGGACTGGAATGC
>SJYC01019310.1:0-14476 GCA_006408675.1 Madoqua kirkii | reverse complement strand
ACTTATATAGTGTTATCTTTTACTTATTTCTAATAAAACTGGACAAGAAAAGAAAAGTAGGGAACAAGAAATAGACTTTTTTAAAAAGGAGGCTTGATAAAGCAACAGAGATATTATTACTCTACTTAGAATGATAAAAACTCAAGGATTATGTAAAATATAGTGTTGGCCAAGAGCATTCTCTAGGGAAAAACAAGTGCTTTTAAAGTACTTGACTTAGAGAAAAAAGGATATCTGTGTAGCTCTTTGGTTCACAAGTAAATTCTCCATTTTTAGGTTTTTTATTTTTATGAGATTGGAAAATTATAGATAGGTGGAAGAATTTTGCCTTTTCGGCAGAGATGGAAACTTTTATAATAGCAAAATTCAGATTTTACTGTTATTACTCAAAAGGAGTGGGGGAAACATGTTATTAAGCAAAAGGGAAAGGGAATATCTACCATGAAATCAAGAAGTAGGCAGGAATCAGTCCATGCTGTCCACTTTAGGCTGTGAGAAGGAGTTTAGATTTGGTTTAACTGTGATGGGAAACTACTTATGGATTTTAGGCAGGGGAGTGAAACATTCAGTTGATGCTTCCAAGATCACTTGGGTTGCTCTATGGAGCATGGATCACAGAAAGGCAATGGCATAAAAAGTAAGACCTGGAGTAGTTTAGAAATAGATGATGGTGATTTGGCCAATGGTGCTAGGAGCTAAGATAAGGAAAAGAAAAATGAACAGATTCCTATTGTATTCTGAAGACAGAATCCACTGGACTTGGTGACAGACTTCACGATGGAGAAACAATACAGCCAGGTGACTCCTTGTCTGCCTTTAGCAACTTGGAATATGGTGGTGTTATATTCTGGAGAAATGGGTGTGCTCATAGGGGTCATTTGTTTTGATTTTGCTTATTAAAAAGCAGAGACATTACTTTGCCAACAAAGGTCCATCTAGTCAAGGCTATGGTTTTTCCAGTGGTCATGTATGGATGTGAGAGTTGGACTGTAAAGAAAGCTGAGCACTGAAGAATTGATGCTTTTGAACTGTGGTAAAGAATCCTGAGAGTCCCTTGGACTGCAAAGAGATCCAACCAGTCCATCCTAAAGGAGACCAGTCCTGAGTGTTCATTGGAAGGACTGATGCTGAAGCTCCAATACTTTGGCCACCTCATGCGAAGAGTTGACTCATTGGAAAAGACTCTGATGCTGGGAGGGATTGGGGACAGGAAGAGAAGGGGACGACAGAGGATGAGATAGCTGGATGGCATCACTGACTCGATGGACATGAGTTTGGGTAAACTCTAGGAGTTGGTGATGAACAGGGAGACCTGGCGTGCTGCGAATCATGGGGTCACAAAGAGCCGGACACAGCTGAAAGACTGAACTGAACTGAACTAGGTTACTATGTGGCCTATTAAAATGCCAGGCAAAGTGTAGCTAGTGATAATGTATACCAGGTATTCTCACTAAATATGATTGCTGTCAAAAGGTTCTTAGATAAAAGTATTCCTACCTGTACTCTCTACATGGATTTTTCAGATTGTTTTAATGAAAACCAGGATGTCAAAGTGGTCAACATGGGTAATCCTATTTGAACATTTTTTTAAAACACATCTACTTAAGTATTTTCCTAAACCTAAGAGAAGAAGGATTAAAATCATCTACCTGGTGTATATTATTTATGGAGTACTGTTAATTATTTTATACTTAAATTAACCTGGTGACTTCCCTGGTGGCTCAGACGGTAAAGCGTCTGCCTACAATGTGGGAGACCCAGGTTCAAACCCTGGGTTGGGAAGATCCTCTGGAGAAGGAAATGGCAACCCACTTCAGTACTCTTACCTGGAAAATGCCATGGATGGAGGAGCATGGTAGGCTATAGTCCGTGGGGTTGCAAAGTGTCGGATACGACTGAGCGATTTCACATTCACTTTCTTTCACTTAAATTAACCATTTGCTGTTTGCATGAACTCATTCTAAAATCCCATATTCAGTTAATCCTTTTGTTATAGAAAGTTCTCTGGTTGTTACTGAAGATAAGTCTCTCTTTAACATTACCAACACCAGATGGATTTATTACAATGGTATTTGTTCTAAAAAACTTACATGTAAATTTATATACATGTAAGTTTATATATCATAAATATACATGTATAGACATATATATATATGTTTAGATATGTATGCATTACATCATAGCTATTGCTCCCCACCCCCAAAAAATCCCTAAGTTTTGTTTGTATATTCTCAGCCAGTCAATACTTAACAGGATTTTCTGAGTTAAGTATATTTTGTAGAAAAAAACTTTTCCTGCTGTGATCTCTCCTTCTGCCAACGATTTGTGCTCTGGCAGTTTTGATCCATTAACTGGATAAAAGTAACAGTGCTGAACCTACAACAAAGAGATTATTAGCATTGTAGTTGCTAATATGCAATTTACTTAGTACCTTGAAATACCTTTAAGAAATGGCCCATTATGCAGAGGGAACAATCAGTAGCCAATAAGGGACTGCTAGAACTCCACTGACCTTCCAGTGTGCTTCACTCGCATCACTGCAGCATGGACAAATTTGCCTGGAGTTATATGAACTATATCTGGGAACATCTATGGCTGGACAAAGTGTGTTCTTTTAGGGAATATACTGTCATGACACCACATAGAGCTGGGCCAGTTAGTGATGCCATTTCCAGAAACATATGCCTCATGCAAAACGAGGTGCTGACTTGTATGTATATATTCTGAATTGAGTGAATACCAAATCCAAAGTAGGCACACCTGGTAAGCATCTGTCTCATAGAATGAGCCTGAGCATATCTTGTTATATATAAAACCTCTGTCATGTTAAAGAAGTTAATGCAGGATAATGTACTGAAACAACAGCACTCCTTTTTTTTTCCTCATGATACAAAAATTGAATGGTATTCATTAGGTAACACTTTTTGATGTGAAATTCCTAGTGTTGTAGCTGAAACTCTCCCACATTTTTCCTGCTCAAAAAAGCTATGCATGTAAGAATGCAAGTTTATGGTAATAAAAATATACAGATACTCTCATCATTGCAATAATTTGTATTCAAACCTGAATCATCCACATTCTGATTTAGTTATTAATAATTAATTGTATTGAGCACATCTGAGAGCTAATGGATGTACTGATGTGTGGTTCTGAGATTCTAAGTATTGCAGACCCAAACCCTTTAATGATCTAAGTGTGACATCCCTCTTCAGAATTAAACCAACACTAAGCCTGAGCTTTCCACAGTCCAATCTTAGGAAGCAGATTTGTTCATGTTATAAATTTTGACCACTTTCCTTTTATATCTTTTGAGTTGTATGCCACACATGGAAATGTTTTCCCTTTTTCCAGGATTCTATTTTTAGAAATAATGCATGTTTTCTTCTAGTACTTTTATGGTTTAGTTTTTGTAATGTCAGTACTTGGCACCTGTGCCCCAATTGAGCTGTGGAGAAATCCTATCATAGCCAGCTAATTGCTGAAAATAGCTTGAGGACTTTTACCATATATTAAATCTGGAAACAAGAATTTGCAGACTACAGAGATAATAATTAGGTTTTAGAGGAAGAATAGGCTGTGAGGATCATCTAGTCAGATGTTCTCGTTTTCAAGGTGGGGAAAGGGAAATGCATGTAAAGAATGCCAGCACAGTAAAATAGCTTACTTAGGGTCCTGCAGTGTCAGGTGCCAAAGGAAGATCTCTTTCCATGCTCATGAGGTGGCTTCTTACTGCATTCATTCCTCCACTTTGCCAGCATTTAATGAGCAAATCATGATCTGGGAATCACATGATTTTAGCTGGCCAGATTTATTGATCAGCTTGTTCAATTTAAGAGGATAAAATGTATTCCAGGTAAGCTTTTTGGAGGGGAGGCTTGGGAACCTAGTACATCTCATGTGTCAAATTGCACATATTTTACTTCTTGCTCAGATCCAGAATATCGTCACTGCTTACTATGAAGTCTATGTGAAACAAATCTGATTTTATTTAGCACTTGTAAGAAGGTTGAGAAGAGGAGAGTAAAGAGTTGCTGCTGCTGCTAAGTCGCTTCAGTCATGTCCGACTCTGTGCAATCCCA
Source organism: Madoqua kirkii (assembly GCA_006408675.1). Taxonomy (NCBI): domain Eukaryota; kingdom Metazoa; phylum Chordata; class Mammalia; order Artiodactyla; family Bovidae; genus Madoqua; species Madoqua kirkii. Next base: position 10,397 of record SJYC01019310.1, on the reverse strand, counting down.
TAGACGGCAGCCCACCAGGCTCCCCTATCCCTGGGATTCTCCAGGCAAGAACCCTGAAGTGGGTTGCCATTTCCTTCTCCAATGCATGAAAGTGAAAAGTGAAAGTGAAGTTGCTCAGACATGTCCAACGCTTAGTGACCCCATGGACTGCAGCCTACCAGGCTCCGCCGTCAATGGGATTTTCCAGGCAAGAGTACTGGGGTTGGTTGCCGTTGCCTTCTCTGAGTAAAGAGTTGAGACTGTATTAACTGCCTTCAGCAATATCACAGTATCCTAAATAAGCAGAATGTTGTTCCCCTGTGTCATTCTATAGTCTTACTGGACCACCAAGTCAGCCAAAGGATGCTTTCAGAGGGGACTGAGTTTTAGTGAGATGGAAACTGCAGAACTCAGTTTTCTATGACACAGACATTCTCTAGTCTCATCGATTAATATGGTCCATTTTCAAGAAACCCATGAAAAGACTAGATCTGTTTCTTTGGGGAATATACTTGCTTTGTAGAAACTGAGGATTCATGGAGCCATTTCTCTGAAAGATTGTCCTTGGGACCCAGTATTTAAACTCACAAAGCTGCATGCAGATAATTCTTAATAATGGTTATTGTCTTAAAGAAACCATATTGCCCACCAGACACCACAATGCTCCTTCCCCTCCCCTTAAATAAATACCTTTACTTTTCTCACTCCCTAATAGCATCTCATGGAGAAGGCAATGGCAGCCCACTCCAGTACTCTTGCCTGGAGAATCCCATGGACGGAGGAGCCTGGTAGGCTGTAACCCATGGGATCGCTAAGAGTCGGACACGACTGAGCGACTTCATTTTCACTTTTCACTTTCATGTATTGGGGAAGGAAATGGCAACCCACTCCAGTGTTCTTGCCTGGAGAATCCCAGGGATGGCGGAGTCTAGTGGGCTGCCGTCTATGGGGTCGCACAGAGTCAGACACGGCTGAAGCGACTTAGCAGCAGCAACAGCAGCAGCAATAGCATCTCAGGCTGTTTTTAAAAAAATGACAATGGGTGTAAATATTAATCTAATTATAGTTAGAAGAGATTTACAACTCTAATTACAACTGCTGTTAAATTTCAAAGGGACTGACATAAGCAATCAACACAGCCCATACAAGAATCCATCTTGCTGTTAAAAAAGGTACCTGCCAATTGTTTGTCAGTTGAATGACATGCAACACTGCACACATTATCTCCAGAATTAGTGATACTGACAGTTTTGCCATGTTTGAAGTATGTAGGCAGCATGATGCAAGGGCATGGAACCTAGGAATTACTCACTTAGGGATTATTGTGTTACTAACATGTGCAAGTTCATCAAGTATGTTATCATCAAAGCAATGTTTTAAAATTTAGGTCAACCAACTACATGTTTAGAACTTTTGTATAGTAAAAATGAGCATTCTGAGAAATACACACACATACACTTGCAATCTAATTATTAGATGTCTAGACATACATATATGTATGACAAGTATATTACATAACAATTATATATGTTATATAACAATTACAAGATATATGACACCTGTCAGCACTGAAATTATATAACAGTATCATTTGAGGCTCAGAATAATCCTTTCATGTTTGTATTGCTATATTTATTCTTTTGGATAATTTCCATTATGAAATAAATATTTGTAAACATGCTGGGGTAAGGCAGACATATTGCTTTTACAAAAACTTGCTGATAACTTCCATAGGCTGAGGAAAAATTGATCAAACCATATCTGTTCTGGCTGTGTACACTGACCTCCATATCTGAGGCTTCAGCCTTACCTAGGATTCCTGAACCACCTGGACAAGGCATAATTCATTCATTCTAGACCAGTTGTCTATTGCAACTTTACATTAGTTATGCTCTGCTCTCTGGAATTTGGGGATCCCAATGCAAACCTTCTGGCATCGTGTAATGTTCTCTAACTCAGTGTTTCCTGCTTCCCTGTTAGAGACCTTCTTACCCTGGAGATCTTGATTGGGACAGGGACTGTGCTTATAAATTTCAGCCCAGGGATAAGGTTTTGTCCTGTATTCAGACCCAATGATGATAACTTCTTACTAACATGTTACTCACATACCACTCTCCAGAGATATGTTGCCAAAACATTCTTCTAGCTCCTTAGAACCTGCTGTTTTCTGGTCTGGAACTCCTGGTCTGACTGTTAGTCAGACCAGGGTTTGTCTTAGGATTGCTATTCAGAGATTATGAAGCAGTGAGGACATATCAGTTGCTCAAGTAGTGAGATGCTTCCCAGCAGCTGGTAGTGAACTCTAGAAGCCAGAACCTCCTCTCACCCCCAAGTGTTCCTCAATTCCCTCAGCTATTACAGCCTCTCTTGCAGGACTCCGAGACTCGAGTTTATTATTCAGCAGCTGAAGGGTGGGACCCTGGCATGCCAGGAAACATATGGCATACTATTTCCTCTATAACTGGTGTCCATTCTTCCTGGTTAGTGGTCATATTTGTGCTACGTCTGTTAATGTTTTGAAACTTTGACCTTGTCATTTGTCTTTGGTGTAGACAAAATAGACAGACTTCTATTTTAGGATGGGTTTTGTGCCTAATCTTTTCTCCTTCTCACTCCTTAGTTTCTCCTGTTGTCATGAGAAGTCCAACTGCCCTCTTACAACCCCTACCTCACAAATGATGGATTGATATTTTCATTTTTTAATTACTTTCTTGTTTTTTTTAAGTGCAGCTATAAGAAGCAGAGACATTGCTTTGCTGACAAAGGTTTGTATAGTCAAAGCTATGGTTTTTCCAGTAGTCATGTATGGATGTATGGATATGTTGGACCATAAATAAGACTTGAACACCAAAGAATTGATGTTTTCAAACTGTGTTGCTGGAGAAGACTCTTGAAAGTCCCTTGGTCAGCAAGGAGACTTAAAGCAATCTTAAAGGAAATCAGTCTTGAATATTCACTGGAAGAATGGATGCTGAAATTGAAGCTCCTATACTTTGGTTACCTTATGTGAAAAGCCAACTCATTGGAAAAGACCCTGATGTTGGGAAAGATTGAGGGCAGGAGGAAAAGGGGGACAGTAGAGGATGAGATGGTTGGATGGCATCACTGAGTCAATGGACATGAGTTTGAGCAAACTCTGGGAAATAATGAAGGACAGGGAAGCCTGGCATGTTGCAGTCCATGGAGTCGCAAAGGGTCAAACATGACTGAGCAACAACCATGGGCAACACAGCTTTCAATTGGTATAAGAAGAATAAAGAGGCGCTATGCTAGCAAAATGAAGGACTTTTTAAAAACAGGGTTTGGTAGTGGCAAATGCAGTGTAACTAGCTTGTAGGTAAAAGCAGTTGGACACATCTCTGATTCAGTGACATCTGAAAAACATAATTACAGTAAGGTGGCTGCATGCATGCCAACATGAATAGTATTATTTTTTTTAAGATAACTGATTCCAGAGTTGGGCAGGAATTATTTTCATATGTATTCTACTGGCATTTGTTTTGTCAGAACATAACAAATTATACATAAATCCTATTTTATAAATGGTATGCTGTGCTTCAAAAACAGCCCAATATGTCATTCTGTCAGAGATTAGCAAAAGCAAACTGTTTTGTTGATTGATTCATTATTCTCAGTGCCCAATTGATAAAATTATTACTGAATTTATGATGAAAACTTTTCTTTAAATGAATTATTTACATAGTTTATGCTGAAATAATAACAAAGGCATTTTTTAGGTTTTTTTTTTGTGTTAAAATTACCAAGCCACTGACACATCTTCCTCATTACCCTGAGAATTCTCTATAGCATTAATGATTTATTAGATAGCTACATAAATGGTATTTGGTTACCACTAATATGAAATTTATGTGACAACCTGAGTTACTTTTTTAATAGTACCTGGCAGTTTTCAGGAAAGTCTGCAACTCTACATCACCTCAAATTTCTTGTTTGTTATTTTATTCCCATTCATTTTTATTTTAAATGTCTAAATGCCCTCATTGAATTAAGAACACATAGCTTTGGCAAACCCAGTGGTTGCTAGGTACTTGCTATGTAGAAGGCTTGGATGGCATCACGACTCAAGGGACATGACTTTGAGGAAGCTCCAGGAGTTGGTGAAAGACAAGGAAGCCTGGCATGCTGCAGTCCATGGGGTTGCAAAGAGTCGGACACGACTGAGTGACTGAACCGAACTCAAACTCAAAGATTATATCTCAGTGGCACCAGTACATCAGAGACAGAATTAAGCCCACATCATCATTCAATATTTGACTTTTGTCTCTTTGGCAGTGCATAACTTGGTTGTCTTAATTTGAGTAATTAAATTAGTAACTTCTTTTTTGGGTTTTCTCTAGCCAATTCTTTTAGGAATCCACAGCTTAAATTCTCTGAACTGAAAACTTATCACATTCACCTTATTTATGGTTTCCTGGTCAAGATTTTTATCACAGTGCCTTCTGAACTCTAGGGTAATTACCATGAATTCAGAAATCTGAGTTTTCCTGTCTATAAAGTTTTGGCCTAAATTTTTCTTTCTTTGGTCACAGAATGTTTTCCTTTCAACTCAGTCTAAGCAACACTAACTGTGGAATTCTTGTGTTGCTTTCTGTTCTAAGAGGGCAGATAAGGACAAAAATTTGATCTGTTTGTGTAACAAGGCGTGGAGTTCCCTTTTATCTCTTTATGGATTAGGCAGTGATCCTCTGATGACTGGGTAAATCCCAATATGGATCGAGTAAGTCCCCATTTTACCGATTTGGTTTCAACTCTGAAACCAAAGAAGAGAATCTCCAAAAAAGATGACCTTGAAGGCCCTTTTAAACTTACTTATTCTGTTAATTTTCTAAAGGAGCTCAGTTTCATCCTTCATTTCCTCCAAAGAAGGAGTTAGATGACAAAATACATTTGATTTTCATTAGTTCTTCAGCACTGCTTTTAGCCTTAAAAAACATTTTCACAGAATTTAAGATTTAGAAAGAGCTTTTAATTTACACCAACAGAAAGAAGGAAACACAAAAGGAAATAAAGAAAGAAAACCCCTTGTTTTGAAATCCTTCAAACTGTATGAAGGAGTGAACTTCTCACAAATGCCCTGAAGAAAGCACAGAATTTAAGTCAATAGAATTCACTGAAGCACACTTGGCACCAAATAGAAAGATCAAGGCATTGGACAATAACCTGAAAAGAAGTAACTTGAGAATACTAAATCCAGCTGAACATCCTGTGATAGAAAGCCCCAACTGATTTGAAAGTTAAAGAGACAAATTTAAGCCTTTCTTATTCATTTATTAAATTTCTGGGCCTTGTGTTAAAAATACAGATATAGATTGTTTTGCATGTTTAAAGAATCTTTCTGACAAACACAGAGTCTTTAATAAAAGTTCAATGAATGAAACATTTCACATTGGAGGCAGTTGATATATTCTTGGACTAAATTTACATGACTCATCTTTAGAGAAAAAGACCTGGACAGTTGAAAAATGGTCTGTTTTTAAATGAAGTAGAAGTCCATTTTTGTCCTGTGTGGGGTCCAAATTAATTCTGAAAGTATATCTGAGATGTAACATTGTTAAAAACTTTAGAATTGTTAATAGCTTTGGTGTTTCTAAAAAGCTTACTTTTTCAATTGTCAGTATGAATTGATAAAAATAATTTCATAAAAAGAATATGTGACTGACATAAATAGGGATTAAGGTCCAATACTCTGACCACCTGATGTGAAGAGCTGACTCACTGGAAAAGACCCTGATGCTGGGAAAGTTTGAGAGCAGGAGGAGAAGAGGGTGACAGAGGATGAGATAGTTGGACGGTATTACTGAATTAATGGACATGAGTCTGAATAAACTCTGGGAGATGGTGAAGGACAGAGAAGCCCTGCATGCTACAGTCCATGGGGTCACAGAGAGGCAGACATGACTTAGCAACTGAACAACAGCAATTTATGATGCTGCACAAATTTCAGATCAGAACAGTTTTGTGTTGATTGGCTCTGCCAGGCCTTGATCCGTATGTCCTCAAAGGAAAAAAAAAAGGAAAAGAAAATTCACTAAAAGACTGAAAGGAAACACTCAGCTCAGAAAGACTAACTTTATACAAGAGATATTCAAGGCAGACAATTGTTGGTAGTTTTTTAATTAAATGAATTTACCCTCCCGAGAAAAGGGCAGTTAGAGGCTTTCTTTTAGGAAAACAGAAATTGAATGTCTAGCCAGAAGATCAAGATGAAAATCTCCTATGTGTCCTCTATATAGAATTAGCTAAAATCTATTAAAAATTAATATGTATATTATTAAAATGAAAACTTTAAAATAATTTGACAGCTCTGTGGCCAGTTTTTCTAAGGATGGTCAAGTATGTTCAGTTCTTTCCTAAGATGCACGTTAGGAATGGGGAAGATTTTTTCCTATCAGTATTTTTATGGTGCCAGAAAACAGAAAGATATACACACACATAAAAATTTCATTACAATTTCATTTCCTTTGGCTTTTTTCCTTACATACATTTTCCTTTATTGTTTCTTTCCAAAATTCTATGAGATTATTTTTTTCAGTCCACATTAAAAAGTTAATTGTACAGAATATCTTTAACATTTCTTACTTAAGACTTTATCTGTTCATTATGTTCATTAAATATTGGGAAATACGTGTTGTTTAATTACAGAATTCTTCTTCAAACTGTGCTTAATTAAATTGAAGGTATGCTTTTAGAAAACGTATCTTAGCATTTCCAAGATTATTGACCTTCATTTTACTTTTGAAAATTGTGGCATTGTGGAATTGAAATGTAGACTTAAAATCTGTAGGGACACCATCTATATTTCAATTTGTTTATTTGATGTGTTCATTTTTACCAGCTCGGACATAGTTTGAGCTATTCTCCGTGCCCTGGCAGCAATTTGAGATTTTATAAGGTTGAGTGTGATCTTAACATATTGTTCTTATTTCTGACAGTATTTTCAGTTTTAACATCTTTAAGAGCACATCATTTTCCCTACACTATCATACATAGTCCTGTGAGGAATGGATACACCATGCTCACCACCTGGATTTTGTTCCCTACTGACAGACCCATAAAATCATAGAGTTAGAGGAAGTCTTAGAGTCTGCAATGTGCTGGGAGCTCTCTGAGACTTACCCTTAGTCCTTACCTCACTCTGGTCTGAAAAGAGAAAGGACTCTTTTTAATGCGAATTCCAATGTAACTCTACTCAGCTGAAGAGGGGCTGTCTGGGAAGTCACAGAAAGGTATTCAGAGGAAAACTGGCTGGATTTCTCTGGGTCACATCTGTTCCCTGGGCTTAAAGCCACCAAGGGCTTCCCAGATGGCTCAGCAGATAAGAATTCTCCTGCAGTGCAGGAGATGTGAGAGATGCAGGTTCAGTCCCCTCATGGAGGAGGACATGGCAACCCACTCCAGTATTTTTGCCTAGGAAATCCCATGGATAGAAGAGCCTGGCAGGCTATAGTCCATGGGCTCACAAAGAGTCAGACTCGACTGAGCAAGCAAGCAAGGAAACTGCTGCCAAATCACTGTCTTGGTTCTAGATAACAGAGCTGATCTAGGTGACCAGGAACTAAAACAGGTCAACAGTGGTTCAACAGTGGGTCCTGAAATGTCCTCAGTCTCACAGCAAAGCAAAGACTTTAATCCATGGGTCTAAAACCTGCTTCTGGAATGAGGGCAAAGAAATGTGGATGAGCAGAGATAATTTAAAAAGTAATAGCAACATTAATAAAACCAAGAATTCAGCAAGAAGAGATATGAAAATAGAATAAGAGTCATAAAAGAATGGGACTAAAGAATCGGAAGTCTTAATCTCATAAGCTTGATCTGGTAGATATGTGATACATACTCACTTTCATTTAAGAATATAAAATAATTTTTTGTTTTTGTTTTTCTAAGTTTTTATTGAAATATAGTTGATTTACAATGTTGTGTTAGCTTCAGGTACACTGCAAAGTGATATATTCATATATATGCTTTTTTTTTTTTTAACATTATCTTCCATTATAATTACAAGATATTGAGTATGGTTCCCTGGGTAACACAGAGAGTCCTTGCTGGTTATGTGTGGTAGTGTGTATATTTTAATCCCAAACTTCTAAATTTATCCCTCACCCACTTTTCCCCTTTGGTAACCATCTTTATGTTCTATGTCTATGAGTCTGTTTCTGTTTTGTAAATAAGTTCACTTCCATCATTTTTTTATATTTTACATATAAGTGATATCATATGATATTTGTGTTTCTCTGTCTGACTTAGTTCAGTGAGTATGATTATCTCTGCATGTACCAATGTTGCTCCAGATGACATTATTTCATTATTTTTTATGGCTGGGTAATTATTACTCAGTGTGTATATATATATGTGAAGTGAAGTTGCTCAGTCGTGTCCAACTCTTCCACATCTTTTTTATCCATTCATCCGATGATGGACATTTAGGTTGCTTCCATGTCTTGGCTATACTTTGATAGTACACACGGAACATTTGCAAATATTGATCCCATCATGAATCACAAAGAATATCTTGACAAGTTTCAGTGAACAGGTAACATGAGTCTAATGCTGTACATTTCACAGTAGAATTTTTTTTATCTTTCTATCCTTTACTGAATAAGCTATTTTGTGAGGCTCTTGTTTCTTGTGGAAGAGGGATAATTGAAAGTTACTGTAAGGGATGTAACTAAAGGAGATTAAAAGTATGATACTGGATTGCCAATGGTGAGATCTGAAGCAGAAAGACCTATTTAGAGGACTACTGAATTAATTCAATTACAGGTAAAGAGGGATTTATACCTGATGTGATGGGGAAAAGGCAGCTTAGTATAGCAGTGAAAAGACTATAGACTTGGAATCACACAAACCTATGCTGACTAGGAGCTTCAGTGATAACTTATTATACCTTTCCGAGTCTACTTTGCAGGGCTGTTGGGAGGACTGCAGATGGTATATGGAAACACCTTCGCAGTTCCTGGTACATAATTACTGCTGACCAAACGTCAGACTGGTGGCCATGGGGAGTGAAAGTTAGGGGTATATGATGCTTCTGTGTGAACAATGGAATGAAGAGTACTTGATAATTGACTCTACTTTTGAAGTACAGAAGACTGTATTTCAGGAACTGTAGGAACTCAACATTTGAATAAAAATTGAATCCAGATATGTTTTTTACATAGTTTCAAAAATCTAGGCATTCATAAATGTCTAGATAATTAACTTACTATTTTTTTAGTTTTTATTCACACATTTGGAGCCGTATCAATAGCCCACAGCCTACAAATCAACCTAACAGTTATATAATTCCTATTTTGACCCCAACTAAGATGTTTTAAGACATAAGAATAAATATGATGAATCTGATTTAAAATCTAAGTATTTATTTAGTGTTTCACCATTTTCAAATTGTACTCAGTGCACAGATCAGCCTCAGGTCCCTTTATAATTGGCACATGCACTTTTCCTTGAATTCTATATGAGTTTAACTAAACTGTAACCCACTTCACTATTGACAAATTAGAGCTTTATCTGAAGTTCAATCTTTATGCTATTTTCTATGTTTTAAGAATCTGCAATATAAAATTATGAATAGTTTAAATCGGTCACTTTTTAAATATGGAAAAATTATATTTAAAATCCTTTTATTGAAATAGCTTCATGACATATAACGTGTGCATTTGCTAGAACAGAGATGTTTAAAATTTTATTTTTAATTGAAAGCCACAAGGGAAAAATTATGAAATATGAACAGAAAACTCAAAATATATGTGATACTATAAATAAAAAATATATCTGTGTATTTTAATATTATGTATTACTAGTTGAATGGGGACACCAAAAAGATGCAGAATCAAATAAGCAAGTAAATAAACATGATGGATAAGGAAGTATGGAAGATTTAAAATTTATCTCCAAAATATGAAATAGAGAACTTTTTAACCCTTATAAGGGCTTCCCTGGTGGCTCAATGGTTAAAGCGTCTATCTGCAATGCAGGAGACCTGGGTTCAATCCCTAGGTTGGGAAGATTCCCCTGGAGAAGAAAATGGCAACCCACTCCAGTATTCTTGCCTGGAGAATCCCATGGACAGAGGAACCTGATGGGCTATAGTCCACGGGGTCCTAAAGAGTCGGACACGACTCAGCGACTTCACTTTCACTTTCTATAAAAAAGGAAGCAGAGACACACATGGATATAACCTTCTTTAATGTGATGTTAAGTCTCACTGTGCTATACTACACTTTCTTATTTAAATATCTTTTCTTAATTAAAGGATGGTACCTACTACCATCCTTTCTAGATGTAGAGGGCATGATGTCCTGTCTCCATTTCAGGAAATTCTAATTGGCTTCTTCTTTCAATCATGTCACATTCCTTCTACTTATAAATTATTCCAAAAATGTTTCCTTTTTTTTTTT
>SJYC01019309.1:0-41881 GCA_006408675.1 Madoqua kirkii | reverse complement strand
AAATTGTACTCAGTGCACAGATCAGCCTCAGGTCCCTTTATAATTGGCACATGCACTTTTCCTTGAATTCTATATGAGTTTAACTAAACTGTAACCCACTTCACTATTGACAAATTAGAGCTTTATCTGAAGTTCAATCTTTATGCTATTTTCTATGTTTTAAGAATCTGCAATATAAAATTATGAATAGTTTAAATCGGTCACTTTTTAAATATGGAAAAATTATATTTAAAATCCTTTTATTGAAATAGCTTCATGACATATAACGTGTGCATTTGCTAGAACAGAGATGTTTAAAATTTTATTTTTAATTGAAAGCCACAAGGGAAAAATTATGAAATATGAACAGAAAACTCAAAATATATGTGATACTATAAATAAAAAATATATCTGTGTATTTTAATATTATGTATTACTAGTTGAATGGGGACACCAAAAAGATGCAGAATCAAATAAGCAAGTAAATAAACATGATGGATAAGGAAGTATGGAAGATTTAAAATTTATCTCCAAAATATGAAATAGAGAACTTTTTAACCCTTATAAGGGCTTCCCTGGTGGCTCAATGGTTAAAGCGTCTATCTGCAATGCAGGAGACCTGGGTTCAATCCCTAGGTTGGGAAGATTCCCCTGGAGAAGAAAATGGCAACCCACTCCAGTATTCTTGCCTGGAGAATCCCATGGACAGAGGAACCTGATGGGCTATAGTCCACGGGGTCCTAAAGAGTTGGACACGACTCAGCGACTTCACTTTCACTTTCTATAAAAAAGGAAGCAGAGACACACATGGATATAACCTTCTTTAATGTGATGTTAAGTCTCACTGTGCTATACTACACTTTCTTATTTAAATATCTTTTCTTAATTAAAGGATGGTACCTACTACCATCCTTTCTAGATGTAGAGGGCATGATGTCCTGTCTCCATTTCAGGAAATTCTAATTGGCTTCTTCTTTCAATCATGTCACATTCCTTCTACTTATAAATTATTCCAAAAATGTTTCCTTTTTTTTTTTAAAGCATCTCCAGTGTCTTCTTGAAGTCTATTTTGAGATATATTGATGCCCCCAGTTGCTGCCATCTGTACTATGTTTTGCTTTGTTTACGTTATAAAATGTTTCAATGAGCTTAGTATATCTGATGCTTTTATTTTCTTGGTATCTGGTCACTTGTAAATTCAGCTATTCCAATTAAGTAGAATTCTTGATTAACAACAATAATTCAACCACAAGATCTGAAGGTTTTTGCAAAGTCTTTCTTGTTTTTTCTTTGCCTTTTAATAATAAAATTGCCTCTCTTCTTCTTAAGATCTCTTCATCTAGGTATTATAAAAGAACAAAATTCTAGTTCTTCACCTAACCACCATATCTCTCCTTGCCTCTTTCAAAGGTTATTTCCTCATTCTACCTTGCCTCTCCTTCCAAACACACTTTTCTTGTTTAATATCTACTTAACCACAGAGATCACACTTACTTTCTCCAATTTTGATCACTTTAAATATAATCGCTTCTAAAGATCCAAATTTAACCTTGACTTTAATCTACGTTATGTTAATGCTTAGTTGCTTCAGTCTTGTCTGACTCTTTGCAACCTTATAGACTATAGCCTGCTACATACTTGTTATTTTTTTATACCCTTCAGTGCCTAGGAGAGTGCTCTATACCATACGGGTGGTTACTAAGATTATTTTAACTGATTTTACAGATTGGAACTTGCTCATCCAATTATGCCTCCTTCTTCAGTAAATTTCTTTTCCTAATCTCAATTTTTCACTGTCATCTGAATTTTCAAAAAAAAAAAAAAAGTCAAGTGTGGTTATTAGTGACTGGAAAACAAATACCCACTTCTTAAATTCCTAGGTGAAAAGGTGTCGATTAAATACCACTGAGGTAAAATGTCTTTCATCCAGCCGGCTACCTGTTTTAGTTTCTTTGTTTGTTTGTTTGTTTGTTTTTTATTAGTTAGAGCCACTTTGTGGGCCAACTGACCTTGCTTAAGATGACACAAAACCAGTTTTGCCTGAGACAGTTCCATTTTATGCCTTTTGTCCTGGATTAAAGATGAGGACTGGAGAAGGTCAGTTTTCATTCCAATCCCAAAGAAAGGCAATGCCAAAGAATGCTCAAACTACTGCACAATTGCACTCATCTCACATGCTAGTAAAGTAATGCTCAAAATTCTCCAAGCCAGGCTTCAGCAGTATGTGAACCGTGAACTTCCAGATGTTCAAGCTGATTTTAGAAAAGGCAGAGGAACCAGAGATCAAATTGCCAACATCCGCTGGATCATGGAAAAAGCAAGATAGTTCCAGAAAAACATCTATTTCTGCTTTATTGACTATGCCAAAGCCTTTGACTGTATGGATCACAATCAACTGTGGAAAATTCTGAAAGAGATGGGAATACCAGACCACCTGACCTACCTCTTGAGAAATCTGTATGCAGGCCAGGAAGCAACAGTTAGAACTGGACATGGAACAACAGACTGGTTCCAAATAGGAAAAGGAGTACATCAAGGCTGTATATTGTCACCCTGCTTATTTAACTTATATGCAGAGTACATCATGAGAAATGCTGGACTGGAAGAAACACAAGGTGGATTCAAGATTGCTGGGAAAAATATCAATAACCTCAGATATGCAGATGACACCACCCTTATGGCAGAAAGTGAAGAGGAATTAAAAAGCCTCTTGAAGAAAGTGAAAATATATGCAGGTCAGGAAGCAACAGTTAGAACTGGACATGGAACAACAGTCTGGTTCCAAATAGGAAAAGGAGTAGGTCAAAGTTGTATATTGTCACCCTGCTTATTTAACTTCTATGCAGAGTACATCATGACAAACACTGGGCTGAAAGAAGCACAGGCTGGAATCAAGATTTCTGGGAGAAATATCAATAACCTCAGATATGCAGATGACACCACCCTTATGGCAGAAAGTGAAGAGAAACTAAAAAGCCTCTTGAGGAAAGTGAAAGAGGAGAATGAAAAAGTTGGCTTAAAATTCAACATTGAGAAAACAGAGATCGTGGCATCCGGCCCCATCACTTCATGGGAAATAGATTTCGAAACAGTGTTAGACTTCATTTTGGGAGCCTCCAAAATCACTGCAGATCGTGACTGCAGACATGAAAAAAATGCTTACTCCTTGGAAGGAAAGTTATGACCAACCTAGATAGCATATTCAAAAGCAGAGACATTACTTTGCCAACAAAGGTCCGTCTAGTCAAGGCTATAGTTTTTGCAGTGGTCATGTATGGATGTGAGAGTTGGACTGTGAAGAAAGCTGAGCACTGAAGAACTGATGCTTTTGAACTGTGGTGTTGGAGAAGACTCTTGAGAGTCCCTTGGACTGCAAGGAGATCCAACCAGTCCATCCTAAAGGAAATCAGCCCTAGTTGTTCATTGGAAGGACTGATGCTGAGGCTGAAACTCCAATACTTTGGCCACCTCATGCGTAGAGTTGACTCACTGGAAAAGACTCTGATGCTGGGAGGGATTGGGGGCAGGAGGAGAAGGGGACGACAGAGGATGAGATGGCTGGATGGCATCACTAACTCTATGAATGTGAGTCTGAGTGAACTCCGGGAGTTGGTGATGGACAGGGAGGCCTGGCATGCTGCAGTTTATGGGGTCACAAAGAGTCAGACATGACTGAGCGACTGAACTGAACTGAACTGATTATTCTACTGTATGGACGGACCACGTGAACTTATCAGTTCATCCGCTAATGGATGTTTGGGTTATTCCCATCTTTATTGTGTGGATCTTAAGAGGCACCCCTTTCACTGGGGACATAAGGGGAACAGATGGTATCAGCCCTTGCTCAGGCTTCTGTCAGATACTCTTTTTTTTTTTTTTTTAATGATTTATCTGTTTGGCTGTGCTGGATCTTAGTTGTGGTACGTGGGATAGTTGGTCTTCTTAGCAGCATCCAGGGTCTTTAATTGCAGCATGTGGGATCTAGTTTTCTGACCAGGGATTGAACCCCGGGCCCGTGCATTGGGAGCATGGAGTCTTAGCCATTGGACCACCAGGAAGTCCCTATCAGGCACTCTTGGGCAGTGCACAAACTACACAGCTATTCATGGCAAGCCTGTCTGTGTGGTGCCTCATCTGAACAGTGAGGGAGGTAAGGGGCACTGTGAAGACCAAGTAATCAGGAGCTGTGCCCCTCGCCTAGGCTTTCAGATGACCAGTCCCCAATCTCTATGCCCAGCTAACCCTGGGGAAAATCTGCCAGAGAGCTGGGCCACTCTGGGTGGTGCCCCAAACTCTCCTTTCCTGTTGCCTTCAGCTATAGCTTCCTTGTCCCTCCAGACTCTGGGGCCCCTCACTGTCCCCAGCGTCTCCCCTCTCCCCTCTGCACGCATCTCCACCTAGCCTGGAGTCCCACACCCGCCTACTCCTTCCAACCCTCTCTCTGTCTCTCCAGCACAGTGGCTATTTTTATTTTTCCTTCTTATTAAATTTCCAACTTCTGCAAACACCACGGCCCCTGCCTCGCTGCCCCCCTCCCCCTTTCCCTCGGAGCTGATTTGATTCACTTGCGTTTTATTAACAGATTAAAAAAAAAAAAAAAAAAAAAACCCACAGCTGCCACCACAGTTTTCTTGGAGGTTTAGGGAAACCAGAAGGAGGGAGAAGTAGGCTGCAGGTTCCCTCTGGGGGTTTAAAAATTCTCCCTCCTCCCTACATCCGAGGATGTCTGGACCTTTCCAGCGGGATTTGGGAGAATTTGATGGATATCAGGATTGTGCACTCCCCTAGTCAGTACCCTGTCCCAAGGTGGAATTGCAAATTAAAAAAGAAAGAAATCTGTATGGAGGTCCTGCCCTTGCCCCGCTCCCAGGTAGAGGCGTGTATTATAGAAGGCTTAGGGTGGGGGGGCGTGCGGGTGCCGTGGTGAGCCTCGGAAGTGAGAGCTTAGATTCAAAAACCTCCACGCCAGAGCTGAAGCAGCCCCGGCCCTCTATCCCTTGGGTGGCTGGTGGCGGAGGCCACGGAAGGTTCCAGGCTTCTGGACACCACGTACCCTGGTCCGGCTCTCTCTCACCAGGTTTTCCTCCTCAGGAAGTGCTGATCCTTATTCCCCACCAATCCCCTGCCTCCCAGAGCTGAGAGCAAATTGCTTCTTCATGCCCCCCGGGTGTTTCCCCCCCAAATTCTTTGTGTCAGTCTCCATGGCAACCAAAAACCCAGCTGCACTTTATTTCCTTGGGATACAGGACGGGGGTGGGGGCGTAGGCGACGGGAAACAGACGAAGTTCCTTTTAGCTGGGACCTTTCTACCCTACTCCTTCCTCCCCTTGGTTTCCCGCCCCTCCCCAAAGGGCTTGAGCCAGCCTTGTTCCATGGAGGCCAGGCAGCCTATCTGGATGGGTTGCTGGGTTATGGCTCCCCCGGGGTCCCTCGTGGTCCCTCATCAGTTTGAGGAAGGTCCTTAATTTGGCCAGAGGGCTAAAGTTAAATAGTACCCCAGGTTCCCAGTGGAATTTCTTTTCCCTTCTTTTTCTCTTCTCTTTACCTCCTCAATGCCCTAATCAGGGTGGGTTGGTATGGTTGTACAGGTTGGGCACTGCACAAGAGGACATAGTGTGAACTCAAGCCATGCTACGAGTGCTCATTTCTCTTTTGCTCGGGAGCACCCTATGAATTAACCTCTGCCCTGTCCTAGGTGACACCAACTCTAGAGTTCACTATTAAGAGAGCCAACTATGTCAATAAAAAATTCCGGGCTTCCCTGACAGTCCAGTGGCTAAGATTCCATGCTCCCAATGCAGGGAGCCAGGGTTCAGTCCCTGGTCAGGGAACTAGATCCCACATGCTGCAACTAAGACGCGGCACAGCACACCCCAAAACTGAGGAGGAAGAGAAGATTTGACAAGATTGGGGTTTTGAACGACACAAGCTACAGATCCTTCAGGATGTTAGCGAGCAAACACGTGCAGGAGTAACTTCTAAAAGGGCCAAGGTTGGGTCAAGAACTGGAGACTGACTTAGGCTGAAGAAGGAAGGACAGGGAGTGAACATTAAAAGCCCCTGGAGACATAACAGAGCTGGCGTGGACTGACACTAAACGAACCCAGTTCTACCCTCTCAACATCCTTGCTCTCTTCCTCCTCATTGGGTAGCTCCTCCCATCGGGAGGAGGGGTCTATCCCCACCCTGGAATCTGAGCTGGTCTTGTGACCCGCTTTGACCAATCAAATGCCACAGAAGTACAAGGGCAGTCCTGAATCTGGGTCTCAAGTGATGCTGCGTGTTTCTACTAGCTGCTTAGAAACAAAACAAACAAACAAAAAACGTTGCCTCTGCCGCATCACCAAAGCTGGAGTTAGCTTGCTGGTGGAGGAGGGACATGAGGGAGAAACCTGTTACACCAGCTGAGTCATTCTAGACCAGGCAAACCCCAAACGTGTGGAGAGCCCAACATGGGGAAACAGAATGTGCCGCCCTGGCTCACAGCTGGCCGAACACTCACAAAGGAGCCCAGCCAAGACCAGAGAAGTGGTCCAGCTCACCTGTGGGCTATGGAACCATACTTAATGCTGATGTCTAAGCCTCCGAACTTGGGGATTGTCTGTTACACAACAAACTGTGGAAAATTCTTCAAGAGATGGGCATACCAGACCACCTGACCTGCCTCTTGAGAAACCTATATGCAGGTCAGGAAGCAACAGTTAGAACTGGACAAGGAACAACAGACTGGTTCCAAATAGGAAAAGGAGTGCGTCAAGGCTGTATGTTGTCACCCTACTTATTTAACTTCTATGCAGAGTACATCATGAGAAACGCTGGGCTGAAAGAAGCACAGGCTGGAATCCAGATTTCTGGGAGAAATATCAATAACCTCAGATATGCAGATGAAACTACCCTTTATGGCAGAAAGTGAAGAGGAACTAAAAAGCCTCTTGAGGAGAGTGAAAAAGTTGGCTTAAAGCTCAACATTCAGAAAACGAAGATCATGGCATGTGGTCCCATCACTTCATGGGAAATAGATGGGGAAACAGTGGAAACAGTGTCAGACTTCATTTCTGGGGCTCCAAAATCACTGTAAATGGTGACTGCAGCCATGAAATTAAAAGATGCTTACTCCTTGGAAGGAAAGTTATGGCCAACCTAGATAGCATGTTGAAAAGCAGAGACGTTACTTTGCCGACTAAGGTCCGTCTCGTCAAGGCTATGGTTTTTCCTGTGGTCATGTATGGATGTGAGAGTTGGACTGTGAAGAAGGCTGGGTGCTGAAGAACTGATGCTTTTGAACTGTGGTGTTGGAGAAGACTCTTGAGAGTCCCTTGGATGGCAAGGAGATCGAAAACTCCATTCTGAAGATCAGCCCTGGGATTTCTTTGGAGGGAATGATGCTAAAGCTGAAACTCCAGTACTTTGGCCACCTCATGAGAAGAGTTGACTCATTGGAAAAGACTCTGATGCTGGGGGGAGGGATTGGGGGCAGGAGGAGAAGTGGACCACAGAGGATGAGATGGCTGGATGGCATCATGGACTGGATGGACGTGAGTCTGAGTGAACTCCAGGAGTTGGTGATGGACAGGGAGGCCTGGCATTCTGCGATTCATGGGGTCGCAAAGAGTCGGACATGACTGAGCGACTGAACTGAACTGTTACACAGCCCAGTGGCCAATAGGGAACTGAGAGGTTCATTGGGCACAACTTGTCCCTCCTCAGGCAGGCACTGGACTCACATCCCGGGGGACTCTTGTTTTGGTTGCCATTATCTTCATATCCGCTAGGAATCCTCCCCCACTTCTTTCATTACTTGACATCTCTCTGATTGCATCCCCTCCCTCTCTCACTTCCATTCAGACACATCAACCCTCTCACACCTGCCAAACTTGTTTCCACCCCAGAGGCCTTTCCACCTGCTACTTTCCTGTCTGGAACCCTCTTTCTTCAGAGTTTCACATGGGTCCCTCCTCCGTCCACTCCACTGAGAGGCCCTTCCTCACTTAGAAAAGTATACTGTCTTCTGATCCTTCCTCATTCCTTTCCTTTAAAAAAAAAATCATTTGCCTGCCCTTGGGCTTCCCTGGTGGCTCAGAGGTTAAGGTATCTGCCTCCAATGCAGGAGACCCGGGTTCGATCCCTGGGTCAGGAAGATCCCTTGGAGAAGGAAATGGTAACCCACTCCAGTATTCTTGCCTAGAGAATCCCATGGACAGAGAAGCCTGGTAGGCTACAGTCCACGGGGTCGCAAAGAGTCGCACATGACTGAGCGACTTCACTCACTGGTCTTAGTTGCAGCACATGAGATCTTCCATCTTTGTTGCAGCATGCAAGGTCTTAATTTGTAGCAGGCAGGATCTTTTAGTTGTGACAGGGTTAAGTTCCCTGACCAGGGATCGGACTCAGAACACCTGCATTGGGAGCATCTTAGCCCCTGAACCACCAGGGGAATTCCACCTTTTCCTTTAATCTTTGTTTTTACACCACTTAACACTGTGTGTGCGTATGTACTGTTGCTTCAGTTGCATCTGACTCTTTGTGACCCCATGAACTATAGCCCTCCAGGTTCCTCTGTCCATAGGATTCTCCAGGAAGGAATACTGGGTGGGTTGCCATGCCCTCCTCCAGGGGATCTCCCCAACTGAGGGATCAAAGCCGTGTCTCTTACGTCTCCTGCATTGGCAGGTGGGTTCTTTACCACTAGCGCCACCTGAGAAGTCCAGCACTTAACACTACCTGAAATTATTTCCTTCCCCTCCCTGTCTCACTTCCCCATGCACTTTCTGGTCAATTCCCAACCAAAATACTTGCCCTCAAATCCTTGTCTCTAAGTTATCCTAACCAGGCCAAGACAGCTAAAGAAGATTCTAGATTTGGGTCAAGGACACCCAGTAGTGCTGGGTACTATCTGTTGATCCCACTAGAACCAGTTCACCACCAGTTATATCATACTTAGGGATGCCAAAGTCCACCCCGGACTTCCTGTGGGGGCAAAAGAGCCCACCAGGAATATGTTCTTCATCTGCCTTTCCCCTAATGATGTCACCACCCATGGATGATCATGTCCCAGACCCATAATTTCATTTTCAGTTGCAAAACTGCTACTTCCAGTCTATCAGTGCATTTCCCAGTGATGCATCTGTCTTCTTCTTTAGGCTGCAAACCTCACATTGCCAGAGATGGGGTCACCAGATACCAAGGAAACACTGGCTGAAAGAATTTGAATTCAGAAGATGGAGCCCATTGGAAAAAAGAAATCAAATAGATATTCATTGTTTAAGGCAAAGAAACGTGGTGCCACTCCTGCTTCTTGGATCCAAGGCTACCCAGCTCTAGCCTCCTCTGAACTCCAGGCTTGGCCCAAAGTCTCGGGACACAGCCTGACCCTTGGTGCACCTCCATCACCATACCATCCGTAGACTTGGGAACTGAAGGGGGCTTTAGGCAGAAAAAATATCGTCTGTCTATAGGTATCAGTACCGTGTGTGTTCATGCTCAGTTGCTTGGTCGTGTCCAACTCTTTGTGACCCTATGGACTGTAGCCCACCAGGCCCCTCTGTCCATGACATTTTCCAGGCAAGAATACTGGAGTGAGTTGCTATTTCCTACTCCAGGGGATCTTCCCGACCCAGGGATTGAAACCAAGTCTCTCATGTCTCCAGCATTGGCAGATGGATTCTTTACCACTTTGCCACCTGGGAAGCCCAGGTATCAACATTGCTTTCCTTTAAACATTAAAAAAAAATTTTAAACCTCCCCACAATTCAAATGTTTCTCTTATTATCTTCTGCCGAGGGAAAAAATTAATAACACGGCACAATATAAAATACTAAATTAAAGGCATTTTGGAACCAGCAATTATTTCATAAGCTTCTCTTTTATTGCTGTGCTAATGTGCCTAATTGCTGTCTTAATGAGGACATTAATTTCTTGCTAATGTGATGTTATTATAGAAATTGCAGTCAATCTCTTAAAAGGGGGAAAGTGCTGGAAAGCTGTCCCATGAGGCAGGGGTTCTGGTCACCCTGAGGCTGAGGGGCAAATGAGAGGGGAGGAGATGGTGCTGGAACCTAGGCTGGGGGCAGGGGTGCCCAGGAGCCAAGGAAGGAGGGAGGCAGGGGAGTCTGGGAGTGGGCGGTCTGGGGAGGCCCTGGTCACCGAACCAGCTGTCGCCACGCTGGGGACCTGGGAGATGAGACTGAAGAGGTGAAATGTTGGAATGATAGTAAAACCTAAAATATCAGTGGCAGGCACTGTTGGAACATTTTATATCTTAATCCTTGCAACAACCTGTGAAACAGAAAACATCATCATCTCCATTTGCAAAACTGAAGCACAGAGAGGTTGAGCAACTTACTCAAGGTCACACAGCTAGCAAATGATGGAGATGGGATTTGAATCTAGTTCCTCCGGCTTAAGCAACGAGTTACCCTGGTCAATGCCCCACCACCGTTGATGATATTAAAAATCTCAAATTTTTATTGAGAGTTTATTGTCCACCAGCACTGCACTAGGCCCCCACCCACATCAGATCAAGGTGAGTTCCTTTTAGAAGAAGAACAATCAGATCACCTTTGCACAATCACCTTTGCACATGATACAACAGGAAGGACAAGGCTGGGGGCTGGGGCTTCAGCCCTACAGAAACAGGACATCCACTGTAACGGTAGAGACGGCAGGGACCAGGGAAGAGAAATTTCTCTGTTCTGAATTGTACTGTCTGGTTACTGTGGTGGGTCAGTGAGTCCAGGTTAGAATTCTAGCGTCCTCACCTCCTATATGACCTCAAGTATATAGCTGACCTTCTCTGGGCCTCAATTTCTTGTCTATTGGCCAGGAATTACCATGAAATTTACCTTGGAGGGCTGTTTTGAGGATTAAGCAAGTTCAAATACTGCATTAGTCAGGATAAGTACACCCCAGTGGCTGTAACAAGTAATCCCCAAATCCCAGCCACTTACACTCTAGGCTTATTTCTCACTTACATGGCAGGTGACTCTGTCCACTTGCAAACCTCGCCTTCCTGTGGACTGTGGTACCACCTCCTTCTTACCCTCAGAACCTTCCATGTGGGGACTTCCCTGGAAATCCAGTTGCTAGGATCCTGTACCTCCAATGCAGGGGGTGTGGGTTTGATCCCTGGTCAGGGAACCAAGATCCCATATGCTTTGAAGTGAGATAAAAACAGCAACAACAACCTTCCGTGTGACCCTTTCTGTACAGCCTGGAGGCAACAAAGAAAAAGAGAACATGCCGAGAGAGGGAGGGGTGGGAAATTTTGGAAGCCTGAATGCAAAGCATTTAAAGGCCATGTCCACCCACACTGGACAGAAATAGACTGGGATAAAGAGAAGGAGTAAGTGTGAGGTTAAAGTAGCCCAGGTGGGCACCCCAGTGTCTCCCAAAGTTCAGCCACTCACCTCCATTTTCTGCATACCACCTTGTCAAGCACCCAACGGGCACAATGTGATGGATTCACCTGGTAAAAACACAAGAAGTCATTTTAAAATTCTGGGCTTATTGTTTTCGTGAATAGTGAAAGGAGAAGTCCCCTGATAGCCCGTTCCACACTCCAGAATAAAAGAAGTCAGAATGAAACAGAAGGCTGAGTCACTGCGATTCAAGCTTTTGCTAGCATGGTCTGTGGGAATACGTGCAAAGCCATGCCATGGTGGAGACACGCTGCTTTTTATGTTAGTGTGGTT
Source organism: Madoqua kirkii (assembly GCA_006408675.1). NCBI lineage: Eukaryota > Metazoa > Chordata > Mammalia > Artiodactyla > Bovidae > Madoqua > Madoqua kirkii. Next base: position 30,212 of record SJYC01019309.1, on the reverse strand, counting down.
GGGCCATGGTGCCCAGATATTTTGTCAAACATTATTGGGTATGCTTCTGTGAGGGTGCATCTTGAACCAGGTTAACATTTATTTAAATTGGTGGACTTTGAGGAAAGAGGTTTACCCTTCATAATGTGAGTGGGACTTATCCAATCAGTTTGACTTACGCAAACAAAGATGATTGTTTCTGGGCAAGAAGGAATGCTTCGTCACGATTTTTAAATTTTATTTATAAAATCGACTTTACTCTGTTTTAAGTTTTAACTAATTCACTCATGAAAGGAACTTTCAGGGCCATGAATAGAAAACCACCATGGCGACTTCCCTGGTGGTCCAGGGGTTGAGAATCTGCCTTGCAGTACAGGGGATACCTGTTTGATCCCTGGTCCTGGAAGATCCCACACGTCACTGAGCGACTAAGCCTGTGTGCCACAACTGTGCAGTCCGTGTGCCCTAGAGCGTGTGCTCGGCAAGAAGAAAAGCCGCTGCAGGGATAAGCCCATGCACTGCAGCTAGGGAGGAGCTCCCACTCTCCACAACAAGAGGAAGCACATGTGTAGCAACGAAGACCTAGCACAGTCAAAAATAATAAACATTTTTTTAAAAAAGAAAGAACCACCACGAGCGGTCATGAATACATTATAAGTGTAAAATAAATATAATGAAAGCTAGAATGTTGTCAAACTCTTCCTAGGGACAGACAGTGTCTCTGGAAGCCTGAGCAATCATTCCCGTCTATGGGCCTCAGTTTTCTCATCCATAAAGTAGGGGTAATGGGTAGATGTAGACCAGAGGGACAGTTTATAAAGTTCAGCTGTATTATGGTTCTCCAGAGAAACAGAACCAACAGGATGTGTGTGTGTGTGTGTGTGTGTGTAGAGAGAGAGGCTGATTTTAAGAAACTGGCTCATGCAGTTGTGGAGGCTGTCAAGCCCAAACTCCCTAGGGTAGGCCAGCAGGCTGGAGATGCAGGAACAGTTGCAGCTCAAGTCCAAAGGCAGTATGCTGGCAGAATTCCTTCTTGTTCAGGGAACATCAGTCTTTGGTCTGTTAAGGCCTTCAACTGATTGGACAAGGCCGACCCACATTTTGGTGGGTAATTTGATTTCCACAAAGTCCACTGAATTAAATGTTAATTGGTGTATTAAAAAGCAGAGGCATTACTTTGCCCACAAATGTCCATATAATCAAAGGTATGGTTTTTCCAGTAGTCATGTATGGATGTGAGAGTTGGACTATAAAGAAGGCTGAGCACCAAAGAGCTGATGCTCTTGAACTGCAGTGTTGGAGAGGACTCTCAAGAGTTCCTTGGACTGCAAGGAGATCAAACCAGTCAATCCTAAGGGAAATCAACCCTGAATATTCATTGGAACCAGAGATCAAATTGCCAACATCCGCTGGATCATCGAAAAAGCAAGAGAGTTCCATAAAAACATCTATTTCTGCTTTATTGAATATTCCAAAGCCTTTGACTCTGTGGATCACAATAAACTGTGGAAAACTCTGAAAGGAATGGGAATATCAGACCACCTGACCTGCCCCTTGAGAAATCTGTATGCAGGTCAGGAAGCAACAGTTAGAACTGGACATGGAACAACAGACTGGTTCCAAATAGGAAAAGGAGTAGGTCAAGGCTGTATATGGTCATCCTGCTTATTTAACTTTTATGCAGAGTACATCATGAGAAATGCTGGACTGGAAGAAACACAAGCTGGAATCAAGATTTCTGGGAGAAATATCAATAACCTCAGATATGCAGATGACACCACCCTTATGGCAGAAAGTGAAGAGGAACTCAAAAGGCTCTTGAGGAAAGTGAAAGAGGAGAGTGAAAAAATTGGCTTAAAGCTCAACATTCAGAAAACGAAGATCATGGCATCCGGTCCTATCACTTTATGGCAAACAGATGGGGAAACAGTGGAAACAGTGTCAGACTCTAGTTTTTTGGGCTCCAAAATCACTGCAGATGGTGACTGCAGCCATGTTAAAAGACGTTTACTCCTTTGAAGAAAAGCTATGACCAACCTAGACAGCATATTAAAAAGCAGAGACTTTGCCAACAAAAGTCCATCTAGTCAAGGCTATGGTTTTTCCAGTGGTCATGTATGGATGTGAGAATTAGACTATAAAGAAAGCTGAGCACTGAAGAATTGATAATTTTGAACTGTGGTGTTGGAGAAGACTCTAGAGAGTCCCTTGGACTGCAAGGAGATCCAACCAGTCCATCCTAAAGGAGATCAGTCCTGGGTATTCATTGGAAGGACTGATGTTGAAGCTGGAACTCCAATACTTTGGCCATCTGATGTGAAGAGCTAACTCACTGGAAAAGACCCTCATGCTGGGAAAGATTGAAGGCAGGAGGAGAAGGGGACAACAGAGGATGAGACAGTTGGATGGCATCACCAACTCAATGGACATGAATTTGAGTAAACTCTGGGAGTTGGTGATGGACAGGGAGGCCTGGCGTGCTGCAAACCACGGGGTCACAAAGAGTCAGACATGACTGAGTGACTGAACAGAACTGATTCATTGGAAGGACTGATGCTGAAGCTCCACTCTTTGCTCCACTGATGCAAAGAGCCGACTCATCAGAAAAGATCCTGATGCGGGGAAAGATTGAAGACAGAAGGAGAAGGGATGACAGAGGACGAAGTGGTTTGATGGCATCACAGACTCTGTGGACATGAGTTTGAACAAGTTCCGGGAGATGGTGAAGGACAGGGAAGCCTCGTGTCCTGCAGTCCATGGGGTCACAAAGACTTAGACGTGACTGAGCAACTGAACAAGAACTCATTCTAATAAACACCCTCACAGAAACATCTCAAATAATGTTTGATGAAATACCTGGGCATCATGGCCCAGCGAAGCTGACACAAAATTAACCATCACATCTCCTCAGCTACTAACTTTGTTTTCTGTTACTGTGTGTTTCTCTGCCTGAGGGTTTTTATGGGTCTTGCAGGCAGGAAGTGCTTGGAGCTGTCATTCACAGCTATGACCGTTACCGACAGGAGACAGAATTTTGGAGGATAAATACCTCCGTTTCTTCGCCTACAGGTGGGATGACTTTGCAGTATGTGCTCTTTTCTGCCTCCCAGAGGTCCCGGGTGGAACTGCATCCATTCAACAACATACCCAGTACTGGCGGCCTGCCCTTTCCCTCTTGCTTAACGGTGCTGTTTCTTGGAATCACCTTGCAGATTAAACTTCTTGCACCTAAGTGGCTGCCTCAGGGTCTGCTTTAGGGGGAACTTAGCCTAAGACCTATGGGATTCCCACTAAAACCTCTTTCCTACCCTTGTAGCAACAAGCCATAAGTGAGAGAATGAACAGACTTTTTCTCAGAAAGGAAAAATGACACATGTTTATGATAAAATGAAAAGGTACTCGATTCAGACTGAATTAAGGGGGGGCGTGCTCAGTCTCCCTCTATGCTGCTCCCTTCACCTTGATATAGCCCTGCTAAGTCCCTCCCGTTGTATCCACTCAGATGTCTTGTATTCACACGCCAGCATCTGTATGAAAATATCCTCTTTTCCTTTCACAAATGGGGATCGTTGCAGATGCACTGTTCCTCACTTGCTTTTTCCCCAGCTAATTACATACCTTGGACACCCTCCCCAAATTAGCACATCCAAACTCGCCTCATTCTGCTTAGTGGCTGCAGAGCATTGGAAGATGTGCTTTAAAATAAGAAGAAGAAGAAAAAAAGACTTTTCTGGAATGTTCCGCCTGAAAGTCCCAGAGCTGAACTAATGAGATGGGAGACCACACTCCAGTTCCTCTTGTTTCCAATTCCTGGAAACCCGCATAGTCTTTGGCCAGTCTGACCAGAGCGGGGACAAACAGGCTGTGTCTGAGTCAGAGTGAGAGGATTTCAGGCTACTGCTCCAGCCGCTGACAGTCCTCAGAGAAAAAAAAAAGCCAAACCAAATCCCAGAGCCAAGTGCCGGCTCTGTGGACGTGATCATTACCATGGGCAGTTGGTTTCTTTCCAGGGGCTTGCACACCCCTGACTCACGACAGCCTAGGGAGGTGCTGGGAGGTCGATCCATTTCCGTTTTGAGTAGTCAGGTGATTTAGAGGGGGCTTCGCTCATACCTCAGTTGGTAAAGAATCTGCCTGCAATGTAGGAGACTCCTGTTCGATTCCTGGGTCAGAAAGATTCCTGGGTCCGGAAGATTCCTGGTCAGGGAGGAGGGATAAGCTATGCACTCAGTAGCTTGGGCTTCCCTTGTGGCTCAGCTGGTAAAAAATCAGCCCGCAATGCGGGAGACCTGGGTTCGATCTCTGGGTTGGGAAGATCCCCCAGAGAAGGGAAAGACTACCCACTCCAGTATTCTGGCCTGACTATGCAATCCATGGGGTCACAAAGAGTCGGACACGACAGATTTAAGGGCTGGTCCTGACTGGTACAGATCCATCCAGCATTCTCTCACTTTGATGACTGGTCAGGCACAGCAGCGTGAGCTGCAGACTCCACTCAGCGCTGTTCCAGCACAAGGCTGGGCACAGTATCCTCTTTGAAAATAGTTTTATTGGCACTCATGTGTGCAAAACGTGTTTCAAACACGAACATATGTTCATTTAAAAATTGTCTATGGTTGCTTTTGCCCTACCTGTTGCAACTACACAGCAGAGTTGAATAGTTGCAACAGAGACTGTCCAACCCTAGAAGAGCTGAAAATCTTTACTGTCTGGACCTTTACAGAGTTTGTTTACTGCTGGGCAAGTTTATGCTGACAGCATTCTTTAAAAAAAAAACAAAAAAACAAAAAAAACATTTATTTATTTGGCCTCATCAGATCTTTGTTGCAGCATGAAGAATCTTCCTCACATCATGTGTATCTTTTGGTTGCGGTGCACAAACTCTAGCTGTGGTGCTTGGGTTAACTTGCTGTGAGGCATGTGGAATGATAGTTTCCTGACCAGAGATCAAACCCGTGTTCCCTGCATCACAAGGCAGAGTCTTAACGGCCAGCCCACCAGGGGAAGTCTCCAAGACGGGATTTTTAATTCCCTGTAACTCTCCATCCGGGAGCATTCTTCTGACGCACAGGTGGGATAGGTTGGGAATGGCCCTACGAACAGCCTTTTGTTTATAATGGATGGGAACAGAAGGATGCATTCCCCAGCTCCCTCTCCGCTCGGGGGGAACACTCCTGAGCTGTGTGTCCTACCTGTTCTCTGCAGCATACCCGAGGGACTGAGCCACCATTGCCCTCAGCAGGGTATCCACATTCACACCTTGCGTCCACGGCCCTCCCTCTTTCATCTCACTTCCCTTCTCGCCCTTAGTGTTTCCTGGACTCACTTCCCAGATAAACCACTTGCACTCAAATTCATACCTCCAAGTGTACTTCTGGAGGACTGCAAACCCAGAACTGACCAATTTCAGGCTAGACAGGACCAGGAAAGGGTCCCTTTAAAGACATATGAAGAGATGATCTCGTCTTCCACTGGAATCTGTTATTTCTGCATGTGTGGCCTGGAGTTTGGGAAGCTGTCTTGGCACCATGAGGAGAGCCAACCTCAGGACAAAGTTGAGATGAAGAGAAGGCAGAAAGGACCTGAGCTGATAACGTCACCAGGAGACTGAATAACCCACCCAGGAGCTGCCCTGACTCTGAATTTGCTGTTCACCTAGAATGTGACTATTATCGTTCATGTTGCCTTGAGCAGTGGGTTCTTCCTTTCTGGTAGAGGGTGGGGTCTGGAGTGGGAGGGGCATGATCCCTCTATTGGGGTAAACACTGGGCTATCACCCTTCTGATTAGGCGAGGTTCGAGGAGAAATCTTTGCAGTAGCCAAAAGTGCAGTTCACATGGCAGAACCCTTAATTGTCATAATTAATTTTTAAAGGAGAAGGCATTGGGTCATGCCGCTGAAAAGCACAACAGTAGTGTAACTTCAGGCATGGCTGGGTCCAGGTGCTTAGATGATGTCACCAGGAGTCCAGTTCTGTCCATCTCTTAACTCAGATTTCCCGTAGTAGCCTCTCTCTCAGACAAGCTCTCAAGTGGTGGCAGAATAGTCCCGCTTGTCCTCACTAGAGACTGTAACTTGCAAACCTTAGCAGACAGAAAACATTTCCTTCCCAACAGTTGCAGCAAAAAGTGTAAGGGGTGATTCTCATCCACCCTTCTTGGGTCACAGGCCCATCCTTGAACCAACCAAGAGGCAGAGACTGTTATGACGGACCCATCTTGGGCCACACATTTGCTAATAGAAGTGAAGGGAATCCAACCGCTGCCACGGTGTTTGTTCCACGTTGACCAAAAGTGATTTTAGAGGTGGTTCATCAAAGGAAAACCGTAGAAAAGGAAAGAGATGCCAGGGAGGCAAAAGCAACAGACTTCTATGAGCCTAGATTCAGTGTAGGTTGGTAATTGAAACTGAAAGTGCAATCAGCCCAGAGCATTATGACCTTGAACAGATGAAGTCTGGACATAACCTCTCTGTCTGACTCCTGTCTCTTACATAATGATACTTACACAGAACATGGTCTAAGAAGATTTGTACATTACTGTTCAGGACACCAGAGTCAGAGAGAGGGAGTTAGACACTCTGGGGCTAGGGCCCTAGGAGCTAGGTCGGGACCCAAGGGACTAGCTCGGAGGGGAGGACTGATGTCACATTAGTCTGGCATAAGCCAAGATGCTGTAACAAAGAGGCCCCCAAATTCAGTGACTACAACAAGATAAGAGTTTATTTTTAAAAAATCATTGGACTATAGTTGATTTACATATTGTGTTATTTTCTATTGTACAGCAAAGTGAATCAGTTATACATATATCTACTCCTTTTTAGATCTTTTCCCTTATAGGTCATTACAGAGTATTGAAAGGAGTTCCCTGTGCTGTACAGTAAGGCCTTATTAGTTATCTATGTTCGCTATAGTAGTATGTATATGTCAATCCCAATCTCCCAATTTATCCTTCTCATCACTCCCTGCTTTCCCCCTGGTAACCATAAGTTTGCTTGTTACATCTGTTTCGTAAATTTCTGTTTCGTAAATACAGAAATGACCCCTGAGAGTACAGTGTTTGATAGTTTATTTCTTACTCATGTAGGTGTTAGGTGTTGTGGGACAGCTTTGCCACTCACATCACTTGTGGATTCCCTCTGGGGTTCCCAGAGGAACCAGGAAAAAGGAAGAGGAGGGCAAAGCTTCCTTTGAGGGACATACCTGGAAGCGGCACAGATCACTTATGCTCACGCTCCATAAGCTAGAACTTAGTCACATGACCAAGCCTAGCTCTAAGGGAGACTTGGAAATACAGTCTCTAGCAAGGAAGCCACGTGCCCAGCTAAAACTCAGAACACTCTAATACTAAAAGGAAAGAGCAGAGTGAATGCTGGGGGCAACTATGAATAGTATTCATCTTGCTGGGTGAACCTCTTCCATCTGGGACCACTGGCCCCATGTAGAGGGATGGGATCATCCCCAATCCATAACCCCCGATGCTCCACTCCACACATGCAAATTATGTAATTACTTTATTATAATTTATTTCAAAATTTACTTATGTTTTTATTTTTAAGTGACTTATGATTATGGATTTGCTTATTTGTCACTTTATTTATTCATGTATTGACCATCACTGAACAGGATAACATGGATAAGCTGCCTGGCACTTAATAGTTTCTCATGAAATATGACAACCACAAAATCATGGTCTCACCAAACCTGTTTCTCTTCCTGTACACATGCTGCTGCTGCTAAGTCGCTTCAGTCGTGTCTGACTCTGTGTGACCCCATAGACGGCAGCCCACCAGGCTCCCCTGTCCCTGGGATTCTCCAGGCAAGAACACTGGAGTGGGTTGCCATTTCCTTCTCCAATGCATGAAAGTAAAAAGTGAAAGTGAAGTCGCTCAGTCGTGTCCAACTCTTCACAACCCCATGGACTGCAGCCTACCAGGCTCCTCCATCCGTGGGATTTCCCAGGCAAGAGTACTGGAGTGGGGTGCCATTGCCTCCTCCAGTCCTGTACACATAGGGAGACTATATTTCCAAACTTCCTTTGTGGCTAAGCAGATCATATGGCTGAGTTCTGGCCAATAAGATACAGAGGAAGTGACTGCTCTATGTCTAGGATAGGACCCTCTCAAGATGAGTTAGCCAATCAGATGTGAAGGAGGCAGGAGAGGACACTGAGCCTCTGGGGTTGGGAAGAAGATACTGTCTCTGTACCTCTATATCCTTATCTATGAAAAAGGATAATAGACTCTACTTCATGAGGCTATTTCAAAGATCCAGTGAAATGAGTTAATATTTGAAAATTGAAATTAATTCACTCATCTCACTAATAATTGAAAAGTGAAATGAATTCACCTAAACTAAAGGAATTCATATTTGAAACTGATTAACAGAGAGTTAAGGGTGATATATGTGTTCAACATATTTTAAAATGTATAATTTGATAGACAAGCACTTACATCCCTGCAATCCTGGTTAAGAAATAGAACATGACTGATAACTAGACATTGATGGAATAAATACCTAAATTGCACAATTTTGTCGCTACTAAATTGTGATAAATGCCTCAGAGCAAAGGACAGGGAGCTAGGAGAGTAACCCCAGGGGCTAATTTAGATTTGGGGAGAAGTTGGGAATGTCTTCAATACTTTGCATTTGAGCTGAGTGAAGGGGAGGTAGAAGTTAGCTGGTGGAGAATGGAGGGTGTAAGGGCTTCTTCTGTGGCTCAGAGGTAAAGAATCCGCTTGCCAATGCAGGAGACGCGGATTTGATCCCTGGTCTGGGAAGATCCCACGTGCTGTGGAGCAACAAGTAAGCCCGTGAGCCACAACCACTGAGTCTGTGCTCTAGAACCCGGGAGCCGCGACTCCTGAGCCCACGTGCTGCGAGAGTAGCCCTCACTCGCCGAAACTAGAGAAAAAGCCCACGTAGCAACGGAGATCCAGCACAGCCAAAGCTAAATAAATAAATAACATTACTTAAAAACACAGCATGGAGGCTGGAGCCTTCAAGGGAGAGACACTGAGTAGAAGGCCGGGAGGTGGGCTAACCTGAAAATGGCCGTGAGGAAGGGAGAGTGGCGAGAACGGAGCTGGAAAAGGCCACCGGAGGCCACCAGACATGTTGGTTTGGACTTTATTCTAAAAGCCACAGGGAGTCCCAAAGGCCTTTGGTTCGATTTACACTTTAAGATGCGTCTTCCACTCATATCACAGAGATGGTCACCACAGAGCTCATGCATTGTTGGGGGAAAGAGACAAATATAAAGAGCAAAATAAAATACTCAGTAGAAGTTCCAGAACAGTTCTTGCTTTGGGTAGTTTCTTTTTTTAAAAAAATATGTGATTACCTCCAGTCCTGTACACATAGGGAGACTATATTTCCAAACTTCCTTTGTGGCTAAGCAGATCATATGGCTGAGTTCTGGCCAATAAGATACAGAGGAAGTGACTGCTCTATGTCTAGGATAGGACCCTCTCATCATGAGTTAGCCAATCAGATGTGAAGGAGGCAGGAGAGGACACTGAGCCTCTGGGGTTGGGAAGAAGATACTGTCTCTGTACCTCTATATCCTTATCTATGAAAAAGGATAATAGACTCTACTTCATGAGGCTATTTCAAAGATCCAGTGAAATGAGTTAATATTTGAAAATTGAAATTAATTCACTCATCTCACTAATAATTGAAAAGTGAAATGAATTCACCTAAACTAAAGGAATTCATATTTGAAACTGATTAACAGAGAGTTAAGGGTGATATATGTGTTCAACATATTTTAAAATGTATAATTTGATAGACAAGCACTTACATCCCTGCAATCCTGGTTAAGAAATAGAACATGACTGATAACTAGACATTGATGGAATAAATACCTAAATTGCACAATTTTGTCGCTACTAAATTGTGATAAATGCCTCAGAGCAAAGGACAGGGAGCTAGGAGAGTAACCCCAGGGGCTAATTTAGATTTGGGGAGAAGTTGGGAATGTCTTCAATACTTTGCATTTGAGCTGAGTGAAGGGGAGGTAGAAGTTAGCTGGTGGAGAATGGAGGGTGTAAGGGCTTCTTCTGTGGCTCAGAGGTAAAGAATCCGCTTGCCAATGCAGGAGACGCGGATTTGATCCCTGGTCTGGGAAGATCCCACGTGCTGTGGAGCAACAAGTAAGCCCGTGAGCCACAACCACTGAGTCTGTGCTCTAGAACCCGGGAGCCGCGACTCCTGAGCCCACGTGCTGCGAGAGTAGCCCTCACTCGCCGAAACTAGAGAAAAAGCCCACGTAGCAACGGAGATCCAGCACAGCCAAAGCTAAATAATAAATAACATTACTTAAAAACACAGCATGGAGGCTGGAGCCTTCAAGGGAGAGACACTGAGTAGAAGGCCGGGAGGTGGGCTAACCTGAAAATGGCCGTGAGGAAGGGAGAGTGGCGAGAACGGAGCTGGAAAAGGCCACCGGAGGCCACCAGACATGTTGGTTTGGACTTTATTCTAAAAGCCACAGGGAGTCCCAAAGGCCTTTGGTTCGATTTACACTTTAAGATGCGTCTTCCACTCATATCACAGAGATGGTCACCACAGAGCTCATGCATTGTTGGGGGAAAGAGACAAATATAAAGAGCAAAATAAAATACTCAGTAGAAGTTCCAGAACAGTTCTTGCTTTGGGTAGTTTCTTTTTTTAAAAAAATATGTGATTGATTGATTTGTCTGTTTGTTTTATTTTTGGTTGTGCTGGGTCTTTGTCGCTGCCCGGGCTTTCTCTGGCTGTGGTGAGTGGTGGTCTCTCTCTGGCTGCAGAGTGCAGGCTTCCCACTGTGGCGGCCCCCTTGCTGCAGAGCACGGGCTCTAGGGTGTGCAGGCTTCAACAGGCACGGCACGAGGACTCAGCAGTTGCAGCTCCCCGGCTCCAGAGCACAGGCTCAAGAGCTGAGGCACACGGGCTTAGCTGCTCTGAGGCATGTGGGATCCTTCCAGACCAGGGATTGAACCGGTGACCCCTGGATTGGCAGGTGGACTCTTCATCACTGAGCCACCAGGGACGCCCTGGGTAATTTCCAAGTTGAGTTTTGCAGGATGCATAGGGGTTTACCGTGAGAGTAGGAAGGCAGACCAGGCAGAGGGAACAGCACGTATAAAGACTTGGAGTTTGTAAAGGGTATGGCAGGTTTCCGAACTGTAAAAATAGGTTTAGTGTAGAGGATGTGCAGTGGTCACAACCAGCCCATGGATGTTCTTTGCTTTAAGAAATACATTGATTGTCAAGATGTAAACATTTAATGAATTTGTATAAAAATCTAGATTCCTGGTTTTTCTACAAAAATCAGAAAATCTGGTACTCGAGGCCTTCATTCCCACAAGGCACGATGAAAACGCATGTTCCAATTTCCCACAGTCCCCACCCCTCCTATTTGCCTCCCAGCACTGTGGTGAAGGCCCCGTTACCTTATTACCTTATTACCGTCTCATGCACAGCACCAGCTGCTTTCCCTAGAGCAAGACTAGCCATACTCGTGTCTCCATGTAAAAACGCCGAGCTTCCCTGATGGTTCAGTGGTTGAGAGTCTGCCCGCCAATGCAGGGGACATGGATTTGAGCCCTTGTCTGGGAGGATTCCACACGCTATGGGGCAACTGAGTCCATGAGCCTTGACTAACGGAGCCCGCACGCCTAGAGCCTGTGCTCTGCAACGAGAGACGCCACTGCAACGCCAAGCCCGCACACAGCAATTAAAGAGCGTAACAAAGACCCAGCACGGCCTAAAGAAACATACAGATTTAAAAGGGGGAATTGTTTAAAATCTAGGAGAACTACATGTTTCTCAGGAAATGAAAACCCACTCCAATATTCTCGCCTGGAGAATTCCACGGACAGAGGAGCCTGGAGGGCTACAGTCCCCAGGGTCACAAAGAATCAGACACTACTGTGCTTCTCGCCCTCAACTGGCTTTCTCCTTTGTCTTTCCTGCTCAGTGGCTTCTGCAGACGTCTGAGTTTGTCATCCCTGATGCAGCATTAGGACGTAAAGCTGGGTCACAGTGGCTTTCTGTGCTAGCTCAGAAGTGTGGATTTTGTCCTTTAGGCTATGGGGAACAATTGAGAAATTTTTATTCAATTATTCAACTAATAGTTTGTAGCAGAAGCTATTGATGCCCAATTCACATCCCTCCGGCCTCACCATTTCGACAGGCTCCTGCTGCGGTCCAGCTGCCGCTGTCGGTAGCAGCTTTTGGCCGGAGGGCTCTCTCCAAAGCTTTTGAAGACGTCTCTGCCCTGAGCGCTCAGGCTGAAAGTGCCAGGCGGGGATCTCCCTACTCCAGGAGCGCCTCTCCACAGGGTGGGAGGTGGCGGTCAAATGGCCACCGTGCTCCGCTCCGGGTATACCTCCCGGAGGGCTCTGTCACATCGATAATTGGGATAATTGGCTTGAGGACACACCCATCACCACCTCTTTCCTTCCCTTCTCCCCGACGGATGTTTCCTGGGGTCACCGCCTAGATAAACTATTTGCCTCTGAACCATTATCTCAGACTCTGCTCTGAGAAATCCAGATTAAAACCTGGTTATTAAGCAGGTGTTCTGTGCTGGAGAACAAAGAGGACAGTTTCTGCTCTTGGGGACCTTACACTGCAGTTGCAGATGAGATAGCCCACAAAAAAGGAAATGAGTGATAGCTAGCTAGCTATCATCTAGCTGTCTTTATGTATCTATATGTATATATATAAGGGCTTCCCTGGTGGCTCAGAGGTTTAAGCATCTGCCTGCAACATGGGAGACCCAGGTTTGATCCCTGAGTCGGGAAGATTCCCTGGAGAAGGAAATGGCAACCCACTCCAGTATTCTTGCCTGGAGAATCCCATGGACAGAGGGGCCTGGTAGGCTATCCACAGATTGCAAAGAGTTGGACACGACTGAGCGACTTCACTTTCACTTTTCATGTATATATAAAATTGTATATATAGGTAAAGTTTTAGGTGGCTATATGGAAAGAGAATTAAAATACGATAGGATGTGGTGGGCTTTTGTATTTTTTTTTCTTTGGCAGTACCATGTGGCTCGTGTGATTTTAGTTTCCCGACCTAGATAAGACCTAGGCCATCGGCAGGAGAACACAGGGTCCTAATCACTGAACTACCAACAAATTCCTGGGTATGGGAGTTTTTGCTTTCTTAAAAAAATTTCATTTCTTTCTTTGTCTGTATCAGGTCTCAGTTGCAGCGCTCGAGATCTTTCATTGTGGCGCACAGGCTCTCTAGCTGTGGTGTACCTTCTCGGTACTTGTGGAGCATGGGCTTAGTTGCTCCGAGGCATGAGGAACCTTAGTTCTGCAAACGGAGATTGAACCTACATCCCCTGCATTGAAAGACATTCTTAAACACTGAATCACCAGGAAAGTCCTGGTGCATTTTGGGAGTTTTTAAAATGTATTTGTTTTTAATTGAGGGATAATTACAGTATTGTGTTGTGTCTGCCATACACCAGCATGAATCAGCCACAGACATACTTTATGGTCCCTCCCTCTTGAGTCTCCCTCCCACCCCTCTGGGTCGTCACAGAGCCCCAGTGTGAGTTCCCTGAGTCACACAGCAAAGTCCTCCTGGGGATCTGTTTTGCATATGTTAGTGTATATGCTTCCACGGTACTCTCCATTCATCCCGCTCTTTCCTTCCTACGCTACCCCCTTGTCCATAAGTCTGTTCTCTACGTCTGTGTCTAAAATATGCCCCCTACATCCATTTCACCCACGAGTGAAGGTAGTTAGAAGGTATAAACTTCTAGTTATAAGACAAATGAGGCCTGAGGATAGAGTGTCCAGCAGGGTGACCACAGTCAGCGATCACATACTGTAAATCTGCAAGTTGCTGAGAGTAGATTCTGAAGTTTCCCCTCACACATAAACACAAAATTGTAGCTTGTGTGGTAATGGATGTTAACTAAGTTATTGTGGTGATCATTTTGTAGAATATACATATATCAAATCATTAAGTTGTATGTATCAGTCCGTTCAGTCCTGTCCGACCCTTTTTGATCCTACGAACTGCAGCACACCATCACCAACTCCTGGAGCTTGCTCAAACTCATGTCCATTGAGTCAGTGATGCCACTCAACCGTCTCAACCTCTGTCATCCCCTTCTCCTCCTGTTTTCAGTCTTTCCCAGCATCAGGGTCTTTTCCAATGAGTTGGTTTTTCAAATCAGGTGGCCAAAGTATTGGAGATTCAGCTTCACCATCAGTTCTTCCAGTAAATATTCAGGACTGGTTTCCTTTAGGATTGACTGGTTGGATCTCCTTGAAGTCCAAGGGACTCTCAAGAGTCTTCTCCAACACCACAGTTCAAAAGCATCAGTTCTTCAGCGCTCAGCTTTCTTTATGGTCCAACTCTCACATACATACATGACTACTGGGAAAAAGTTGTATGCATACCTGAAGCTATTACGATGTTATACGTCAGTTATATATAAATTCAAAAAATTTAAAACAAATAAATAAATAAAATATACCCACAAATTCTTATTTACTCTTCCTTTCAAAAACTGGAACCCCTGGGAATTCCCTGTTGGGCCAGTGGTTAGGACTTGACATTTTCACTGGCATGGGCCTGGGTTCAACTGCTGGGAGGAGAACTAAGATCCCTCAAGCCACAGGGAGAAGCCAAAATGACAAAAAGCAAACAGGACTTCCTAGGTGGTCCAGTGGTTAAGAATCTGCATGCAAGTGCAGTGGACATGGGTTCAATCCCTGGTCTAGGAAGATCGCACATGCCAATAGGCAACTAAGCCTGCATGCCACAACTGCTGAAGCCTTCGAGCTTAGAACCTGTGCTCCGAAACAAGAGAAGCCGCTGCAGTGAGACGCCCGCTCAGACACCTCAATGAAGAGCAGCCACAGCAGCTAAAGAGAGCCTGAGCACAGCAATGGAGACTCGGAGCAGTCAAAAATCAACCCATCAGTCAATCAAACAAACAAGTGAAGCCTCATCCGACCCTCCAATCCCGTCTTGAGTACTGGCTGGACTGAGTGACCATCTTCTAATGAATAGAGTGACACTCTTGAGAAATCTGTATGCCCGTCAGGAAGCAACAGTTAGAACTGGACATGGAACAACAGACTGGTTCCAAATAGGAAAAGGAGTACGTCAAGGCTGTATATTGTCACCCTGCTTATTTAACTTCTATGCAGAGACATCATGAGAAACGCTGGACTGGAAGAAACACAAGCTGGCATCAAGATTGCCAGGAGAAATAGCAATAACCTCAGATATGCAGATGACACCACCCTTATGGCAGAAAGTGAAGAGGAACTAAAAAGCCTCTTGATGAAAGTGAAAGAGGAAAGCAAAAAGTTGGCTTAAAGCTCAACATTCAGAAAACGAAGATCATGGCATCTGGTCCCATCACTTCATGGGAAATAGATGGGGAAACAGTGGAAACAGTGTCAGACTTTATTTTGAGGGGCTCCAAAATCGCTGCAGATGGTGACTGCAGCCATGAAATTAAAAGACGCTTACTCCTTGGAAGAAAAGTTATGACCAACCTAGACAGCATATTCAAAAGCAGAGATATTACTTTGCCGACTAAGTCCGTCTAGTCAAGGCTATGGTTTTTCCTGTGGTCATGTATGGATGTGAGAGTTGGACTGTGAAGAAGGCTGAGCGCTGAAGAATTGATGCTTTTGAACTGTGGTGTTGGAGAAGACTCTTGAGAGTCCCTTGGACTGCAAGGAGATCCAACCTATCCATTCTGAAGGAGATCAGCCCTGGGATTTCTTTGGAAGGAATGATGCTAAAGCTGAAACTCCAGTACTTCGGCCACCTCATGTGAAGAGTTGACTCATTGGAAAAGACTCTGATGCTGGGAGGGATTGGGGGCAGGAGGAGAAGAGGACGACAGAGGATGAGATGGCTGGATGGCATCACAGACTCGATGGACATGAGTCTGAGTGAACTCCGGGAGTTGGTGATGGACAGGGAGGCCTGGCGTGCTGCTATTCATGGGGTTGGGAAGAGTCGGACACGACTGAGCGACTGAACTGAACTGAGTGGCACAAGTGACTGTTTCGGCCTCTCTCTTGGATCACTAGGGAAAGCCACTGGCTATGCTGTGAGGACACTCCAGCAGCCCTTTGGAGATACCCACACGGTGAGGAATGGAGGCCTCCTACCAACAGCCACCTGGGTGTGCCATCTTGGAAAAGGACCCTTCAACTTCACTCCAACCTTCAGATAACTAGTCCCCACCACATCCTGCAAGCAACCTCATGAGAAATGCTGAGCTAAGTCACTGTCACTTCCCTGGTCCTCAGAGAATGTGAGACCATAACTGTTTTTTTTAAGCTGCTATGTTTGGGGACAATTCATCCCGATAGTAATAGACAATGATGTGTGCATCTGATGGAGGGACACACACATACAGTCCAGCCCGAAGCACCTACCTAGAAGCGGATCCTGAATGGGGACTCAGACACCTGTAATTTTGTGGAGGAAGGACTCTCGGGAGAGAGAGAGAGAGGGCGAGAGAAGCAGGAAGGATGTGGTCCAGCTCCACTGCGTGGAGGGAGAGCCTGGTGTGGACTGCACCGTATAGCTGGTTCACCCTCCCCAGCGAGGGCGCTGGCCCTTAGCACCCCTCAGTCAGCCAGTGGTGGTGGCGTGGGTTGCACCGCATCTCTAGAGAAGGGGGCTTTCACAAGCACAAGACAGTCCCCAGAAAAGGGGCAGGTGACAGCCATTTGCAGCCAGCACCAAAGCAGGAAGGAGATGGGTGTGCTGACCCAGAAAAGGGAATCTACTTTGGGTGGGGACACCAGCGATGTCTCCGGAAGTGGCTGTCAGCCATTTACAGCCGGCAGAGGGAGGGAGCAGCTTAGCCCCATCATTTAGCTCATTTTTGTTTATCAAATACTTATCTCTCATCTTTTAGCATGCCAGGCACCGATCTAAGATCTGTACACATTTAAATCTTCCAGCGAATTAGAAAACGAGCGCTGTTTTCACCACCACTCAAGACTGCAGTCTCAGGGACTCTCCCCTCACCACCTGGGGCCCACTGAGCCCCCCACCCCCACCCCTGCCAGTCACCTCCATCCATCTTGCGGCGCAGAGCCCCCAGCTCTCACCGCCCACCTCCGCCTGGCAAATCCTCCTTCCCGCTCTTAATTGATTCTTAATCTGCAGCCTTGGGGCAGCGCTGCTGAGAAGGCAGGTGGAAATCATTTCCTTCGGCGCTAAGGGCATCTGAGGGGGAGCCCCCACCCCCCGTTTCTTGCAGTCCTGGGCCCACAGCCCTTGCCAAGCCAGGTCCTGCTTATTCTCTGTTCACCCACTTACTCTCCTGACCCAGGGCTTTGGGGGAGGATGTGGCAAGAAGAATTCTGTCCCCCCCAGCTTCTCCCCTCCCCCCATCCCCACACCAAGCAAGGGCCAGAGTTTTCTGGGGGTACTGTGTTTGGGCACCATCCAAGACCATCCTGTCCCCCAGCCCAGAGGGGCTCACAGGGCTCAATTCTGCCCCTCTGGGGACAACTTGGCCATGTCTGGAGCCCTATTTGCTTGTCACAACTCAAGGAGGAGGATGTTGGTACCCACAGATAGTGGATGGAGGCCAAGATGCTGCTAAACACGTTCCAGCGCAAGGGATCCCAGCAAAGAACGCTCTGGTCCCAAATGTCAGCAGTTCCCAGAGTGAGACTCTACTCCCAGACTCGGGGTGCAGCCTTCCCACTGGGGCGCAGCCAGGTGGAGGGCCAACATTACATCAGCCCCCCTGATGCTGCTAATGTGCAGCCAAGAACCACGTGGGGAGGGTTGGTTTTCAGGCCTCTCTCCCTCTTTCCTCTATAGGGTTCTCAAGTGTGTTAGCAAAGGGCCAGGAAGAATGTGTGTGGGGAAATAGCCCTTCCACCTCCCTGGTTCCCAGACCTCCCTGGTACAGGGGCCTGGCTTCCTAATCCTCCTGAGGTGCATGGAGGTGGTGGATGGGGGAGACAGCCCTAAGTGTGAAATGTGCGTGCTGAAATTATAAAACGGAAATAGAGGCTGAGAGGGCGGAGGAACTAAGCCCTGAGGAGAAAGGGATGGATGTGATGAGCGAGGGGCGGGAATGAAGTGAGCCCTGTGGGTCCGTCCAGGGAGGCCCAGGCCCAGTGTCCATGCGCGTCCAGGGCAAGCAAGTCACCTTGCCCCCAAACACACACACTCCACCACCACCCAGTCACATGTTCACACCACCTTCAAGTTCCCACACAGCTCCACACACTTGCACATTGCACACTCAATGACACACCCTCCCACACCTCAAATTCTCATAAGTCACACATGACCAGTGATACCCTCACACACATTCACATACACACTCACACAATCACACAGATTCACTCACAGTCACACACATTCACACACACAAATCCTCACACACTCACACAGGTTCATCTCACACCCTCACAAGCTCATAGTCACTCTCACAGTTATTTACTCACATTCACACAGACACACTCTCATATAAATTCTCACACTCATAATCACACTCTCAGATTCTCATACACTGTCACACATCCACACACATCCTCACACATCCTCATAAACATTCCCATACACACTCTCACACACACTCTCACACCTCAAATTCTCACTCACACATTCTTATATACTCACACACATTCACACACACATACTCTTACACAATCCCACTCACACAGTCTGCTTATGTCAACTTCACACACACACAGACACACACACACACACATAATTGTATGGTTTGCGTCTGTCTCCAGGACCTCAGCCCAATGCAGGCAGGAACGTTTACTCATTTATTTTTGGCGCACTGGTGCCTTGTGGCTGCAAATAGCCTTCGTCTAGTTGTGGGGGGCTGGGGCTACTCTGCTGCGGCTGCAGGCTTCTTGCTGCAGTTGCTTCTCTTGTTGCGGGCGCAGGCTCTAGGCACGCGGGCTTCGGCAGTCGCGGTGCACCGGCTCAGTTGCCCCGGAGCACGCGGGATCTTCCCAGACCAGGATCCAACCTGTTGTCCCCCGCATTGGCAGGTGGATTCCTATCCACTGTGCCACCAGCAAAGCCCCAGGCAGGGATTTATCTTGTTCAGTCTGGTCCCCCAAACTGGGTCAGATACACAGGAAGTGCTCAGCCAAATATGCAAAAGCTCACACAGCCTCAAATTCTCACACCTCACGTTCATGCGATCACCTGCAGTCACAAGAGTCGCACACACTCACACATCCTCACAGGCTCATGTGTATACACACACACACACACACACACACACACACACAAAGGCTCTACAAACACTTGTGGTTTCCCCTGCCTGAGCCCCCTCCCCTCCGCCAAAGCCATCCTAAGACTCTGTAAATGTCACCGGCTGGGATGCTCTGGCCCAGGCAGGCTGCGGGGAGGCCAGGGTGGGAGGCGAACAGTGAGCTGAGTCCTGATGCCCTCAGCTCCCCACCAGACCCCTCTGCTTAAGGACCGGGCAGATTTAGAGAGAGAGAGAGAGCCGCCTTTCTGTAACCGGAACTGGCCAATCCCGGTCCCTCATGGGGCCTCAGGCTACGGCTGGAAGAAGGACCAGCCCCACAGGCTGGATTGGGCGAGCCAGGATGAGGACAACTGAGTTCCTTTGCATTGTTCCTTCCCGGATTCACTTTGCATATCTGATTGAGCGTCTCCTCTGTCGGACCCTGCGCTGTGCTCTGGGGGCACCCGGTGAACAAGATAAAAATCCCTGCCTGTCTGGGGCCACCGTCCTAGAGAGGTGGACACTAAACAAACACGTGTGTATGTGTGTGAGCTCGCGATAAGGGATATTAGAGGAAAATAAAGCCGGAATGGACCGTGGTGGAGGGAAGGCCAGAACTGTGGGCTGAGATTTGAGTGAGGAGGGCCAGGGAAGAGCTGCTGGCAGGGGAAGCAGCACAGGCAAAGGCCAGGAGGAGGGGGTCCAACTGGCCTGCAGGGAAACCCGCCCGTCTGGAGCAGAGGAGTGACAGGCAGAGCTGGGGACGAGGAGGCCAGTGGAAGGCGGAAGCCACCTGCTTCGGGATGGGTCTGGGACCCCCTGTGGGGGTCAGCGTTTAATTCCAAGCGATCTGGGTCCACGGAGGGCTTTAGGGTTCTCGCTGGGTTTTTATGGCCTGCGGCTGCTGTAACAAATGACCACAAACCATTTGGCTTACAACAACGGAAATGTATCCTCTCACGGTTCTGAAAGTCGGAAGTCCAAGTTCAAGGTGTGGGCAGGGCCACGCTCCCTCTGAAGGTTCTAGAGGAGGGGCCTTCCTGGCCTCTTTCAGCTTCCAGTGGCTGCAGATGCCTTTGGATTGTGGCCCCATCCCTCAAGTCTCTGTCTGGGTCCTCACACGGCCTCCTCTCTGTGTCTCTCTCTGTCTAAATACTCCTCTCGTTTCTCTAGTCTAAACACACCTGTCATTGGAATTAGGGCCCATTGCCCAAGAATGGATCATCTCTAGATCCTTAACTGATTTTATCTGCAAAAGCCCTGTTTCTGGGACTTCCCTGGCAACCCAGTGGTTAAGAATTTACCTTCCAAGGATTTCCCTGGTGGTCCAGTGGCTAAGACTCCACACTCCCAGTGCAGAGGGCCCAGGTTCAATCCCTGGTCAGGGAACTAGATCCCACATGCCACACAATTAAGAGTTCCCATGCTACAACTAAAGATCCTGCATGCCGTAACTAAGACCTGGCACGGCCAAATAAATGAATAAAAACATTTTAAAAAACAAAACAAAAAAAGAATCTGCCTTTCACTGGAGGGAACGTGGGTTCAACCCCTTGTCAGGGAACTAAGCTCCCCTATGTGGTAGAGCAACTAAGCCTGAGCACAGCAACTACTGAGCCTCCTGGCTGAAATGAAGACCAAAGGCAGCCCCCCCAAAAAAGACTCTATTTCCAAATAAAAATCACATTCGTTTCTTTTTTTTTTTTAATGTATTTATCTTGGGCTGCACCGGGTCTTCGTTGCTGTGTGGGCTTTTCTCTAACTGTGGTGAGCAGGGACTGCGCTCTAGCTGTGTGCAGGCGTCTCCCTGCAGCGGCTTCTGTTGCAGAGCACAGGTTCTAGGCGCGCAAGCTTCTTTCTGTAGCTTCAGCTCCTGGGCTCTGGAGCACAGGTTTAGTAGCTGTGGGTACCGGCTCCGCTGTTCTGCAGCATGTGGGATCTTCCTGGATCAGAGATTGAACCTGAGTCTCCGGCATTGGCAGGGGGATTCTTTACTGCTGAGCCAACAAGGAAGGCCTCAAATAAGATCGCATTCTGAGGTTCCTGTTGGATGGGAATTTGGGCAGGAGAGGAACCAGATTCAATCTGATACCCTGGAATTTAAACAGTGGGGTCCCTCAGCCTCTCAGGCTAGATGCCACCCCTGGGTGATCTCCCTCTCTGAAAATCTCCTTTCCTTTTGCACCCAATCTGGCCTCTGCCCTACTCCTGGGACTCCTGTCCCCTGAGGCCCCAACTCAAACCACATCCAGCCTGGTGGGATTCAGCACCTTGATCTTTCTTCCTTTCGGCCCTGATGCCTTCCCAGTGGGTTACACTCCATCCCTTGGCCCCCTGGGCATTTCCCACCTCATTCTCCACTCCCAGAGACTTTGCTGGAAAACAGCTAATTATGTCCGTCCCCTGAAGCCAGTCTGCTGGGGCTAGGGTGGCACTGGGTGACGGTGCCCTGCGTCCACGGCTGGCGGCCTGCGAGCCAACACACAGAGATTTCTATATGTTTTTAATTTCACAGCAATACTTTGATTAGAGAGCTGATGTGTTGTGTACGACCTCAGGGACCTCATTATTTTTCTAACTCAAATAAATACAGCGTTTGGAAGGCCGGGAGGGGTGGAGTGGGGGGAGGAGGAAAGGAAAGGCACAGGAAACCTCATCTATAAAAAGAATTCAGGCCTTAATGAGCTTTTAAAACTTGCCAGCACCCCCTCCCCCCTACTGATCTATAAACAGAAGATCTGGCCTCTGGCTTCAGCTGCGAGATTTTGGGGGTTCAGGGTGGGCACAGCCAGAGAGGGGGGCTCAGCTGGGCTTCTAAGATTTTGGAGGATCCCCAGCTGCTGGGAAGATGGGAGCAGTCGGGTCCAAGCTCAGCAGGAATTGCCACCATTGGGGTGCCCAGACTGATAACAGTGGATCTGAGAAAGACCTAGAATTCTCTAATTCAGGAATTCCCTGGTGGTCCAGCGGGTAAGACTCCATGCTCTAACTGCCAAGAGCTGGGGTTCAATCCATGGTCAGGGAACTAAGATTCTGTAAGTCAAAGAGTATAAGAAAAAAAAAAACAACCTGAACGTAGAATTCTCTGATCCCCTAGGCCATCTTGAGCGGTCCACACTGTCATGAGGAGGAACAGTGGAGAGGTGGTATTGCCTTATCCTTGTGTGTCTGGGAATTCTTCTGCAAAGCCTCCTCTGGGAGAGACTGGGATGAGCAGATGGGTAACAGGCTGGGAAAGGCGAGGAAGCCAAGATCATAGAGTGTATACTTGATGCTCTCCCTAAACTATTCTCATTCACAAATCATCCTTGAGTCTGCCCAGTGGCTGTTGGGAAAAGGGGGCTACCATCAGTTTAAGGAGCCCCTTCAGTGGCTATGATGTTGGTGATGGAGTAAGGCGATGGCCATGGAGCTTGCAAAAGGGCAGGGTGAACTTCTCGTCACTACCATGCTCGCCCATTCAAATAGGAGCAGAGCGCCTTCCCAGAACAGGCAGCAAAGCCAGTTTCAAGTGGAGATGAGTTCTTTGGGCAGAAATGGGCTTGGACCTGACAAATTTCTGTGTGATGAAAATTCCAGGGAGCAGGACAGACTCAGGGCATCTGGGTAAGGGCTTTAAGAAGGACCCAGGTTGGGGAGAGGGTGGAAGGGCTAAAAGGAAAGATTCAGGACATCCAAAGTCATGTGTGGTACCCAAGCGGCTGATGGAGGAGGGGTGGGTGCTGGAAGATGGGAGACTGGAGGTGGGGGAGCTACGTAAAGGGCAGAGATAGTGCTTAGTCACTCAATCCTGTCCGACTCTTTGCTACCCCATAGACTGTAGCCCGCCAGGCTCCTCTGTCCATGAGGATTCTCCAGGCAATAATACTGGAGTGGGTTGCCATGCCCTCCTCCAGGGAATCTTCCCAACCCAGGGATTGAACCTAGGTCTCCCACATTGCAGGCAGATTTTTCCCATTTGAGCCACTAGGGAAGCCCAAGAATACTGGAATGGGTAGCCTATCCCTTCTCCAGGGGATCTTCCTAACCCAGGAATCAAACCAGGGTCTCCTGCATTGCAGGTGGATTGTTTACCAGCTGAGCTACCAGGGAAGCTCGAAGGGGCAGAGAGGGTGTCCAATCTAAAACAGCAGCCCCTGGGACCTCCCTGGTGGTCCAGTGGTTAAAGACTCCAGGCTCCTAACACAGAAGACACAGGTTCCTCCCTGGTCAGGGAATAAGATCCTGCATGCTGCATGGGCAGGAAAACAACAGCAGCAGCTCCTGTCCCTCACTTTCTCTCTACCCATCATAGTTGGATTCACGTCCTTTCTTTTGTCACTCTCTGACATACTCGTGTGTCATCTGCTCCCTTCACCAGGCTGGCCTCCTGCCTTGCCCTGGCTGAGAGTAAGGGATTTTGCCTGTCTTGAAAGGTGGGTGGGAAGGTATTAGCTAGGGCAGTTGTCCTCAGGGTGTAAGCAATGGTGTACTAGTAAACCAGTTGGGATTTATAATGTTTGCCAATTTTCATGGTGTAGATTTTCCCACCTCGGTCAATTTCAAGCTGTGAAAGTGCCCTCTCTGAGGAGAAGAAGGAGGTGCTATTCGCCTCAGTTCAGTCACTCAGTCATGTCCGACCCTTTGTGAACCCATGGACTGCACCATGCCAGGCTTCCCTATCCATCACCAACTCCCAGAGCTTGCTCAAACTCATGTCCATCAAGTTGGTAATCCCATCCAACTATCTCATCCTCTGTCATCCCCTTCTATTCCTGCCTTCAATCTTTCCCATCATCAGGGTCTTTTCCAATGAATCAGTTCTTCGCATCAGGTGGCCAAAGTATTGGAGCTTCAGCTTCAGCATCAGTTCTTCCAATGAATATTCAGGACTGATTTCTTTTAGGATTGAGTAGTTTGATCACCTTGCAGTCCAGGGGTCTCCCAAGAGTCTTCTCACACCACAGTTCAAAAGCATCAATTCTTTGGCATTCAGCTTTATAGCTTCCAGCTCTCACATCCGTATATGACTACTGGAAAAACCATAGCTTTGACTAGACAGACCTATTTATACCTTGCCCCCAAATTCACATGTTGAGGGATTTCCCTGGCAGTCCAGCAGTAAAAACTTCACCTTTCAATGAAGGGTGTGTGGGTTCAATTCCTGGTTGGGGAATTAAGGTCCCAACAGGATGTGGTCAAAAATTGAAAAAAAAAACCAACCAATATTTCACATATTGAAATCTTACTCCCCACATTGATCATATTTGGAGGTAAGACCTTTGGGAAGGGATGGGGCCATGAGGGCAGAGTCCTCATGAATGGGTTTAGTGCTCTTATAAAAGAGATCCAAAGGACTACCCCATCTACCATGTAAGGACATTTATGAAACAGCAGAGAGCTCTCACCGGACATGAATCTACCTGGGTCTTGATCTTAGACTTTCAGCCTCCAGAATTGTAGGAAACCAGTGTTTATTGTTTATAAGCCACCCAGTCTATGGCATTTTGTTATAGCAGCCCCAGTGGACTCAGACAGGAAGTATGAGGGGGTCTCTAGGTGGGCATAAGCTACAGTGTGCTTGTAAAACCAGCTCGGGGGAAGGAACATGCCTTATAGTGTTTGCCCATGGCCAAACTTGGCAGATTTCAAGCTGTGAATATGATATGCCTGAGCCACGAGCTAGGAAAAGATGGCTCCTGTGAGCCAATTTGATCCAACTGAGCTACACCACCGGGTGTCATCCCCTGCCCAGGGAATTAGCCCTTCTGCAATTTTGGCTCAAGAAAAAGAGAGGAAAAGGAGGAAGGTGAAGTAGGTTTCCTGCCTTCCTTCCATCCCAGGGCCATTTCACTCACTGTTCCCCGGCCTGGCATGATTTTTCTCCAAATGGTAACTGAGTCCTCCCTACCATAGCTTCCCCATAGTCAAAGCTGTGTTTTTCCCGTGGTCATGTACAGATGTGAGAGCTACACCATAACGAAAGTTGAGTGCTTTTGAATTGTGCTGCTAGAGAAGACTCTTGAGAGTCCCTTGGACTGCAAGGAGGTCAAACCAGTCAATGCTAAGGGAAATCAACACTGAATAGTCATTGGAAGGACTGATGCTGAAATTGAAACTCCAGTACTTTGGCCAACTGATGCAAAGAACTGACTCATTTGAAAAGCCCCTGATGCTGGGAAAGATTGAAGGCAAAAGGAGGAGGCGATAGAGGATTTGATAGTTAGATAGCATCACCAAGAAGGGAATGGCAACCCATTCTAGTATTCTTGCTGGGAAAATCCCATGAATGGAGGAACCTGGTGGGCTACAGTCAATAGTGTTGCAAAGAGTTGGACACGACTGAGTGACTTCACTTCACTTCACTTCACCAACTCAATGGACATGAATTTGAGCGACTCTGGGAAATAGTGGAGAACAGAGGAGCCTGGAGTGCTGCAGTCCGTGGGGTCACAAAGAGTTCAGTCACTCAGTCGTGTCCGACTCTCTGCGACCCCATGAATCGCAGCACGCCAGGCCTCCCTGTCCATCACCAACTCCCAGAGTCCACTCAGACTCGCGTCCATTGAGTCCATGATGCCATCCAGCCATCTCATCCTCAGTCGTCCCCTTCTCCTCCTGCCCCCAATCCCTCCCAGCCTCAGAGTCTTTTCCAATGAGTCAACTCTTCACATGAGGTGGCCAAAGTATGACTTAATGACTGAACAGCAACTTCAGTCTAAGCAAACCCCATCCTCCTGCCAGCCCTGCCCCCTAAGCAGTGCGGTACCTTCTGAGCCCCCTGCAGTGGTTAGCCATGTAGACGTCATTACTGCCATATCCGTATTTGATGAGCGGGATCACTGAGACACTGGGAGGTAAAGCATTGAGCTGGAGGCACAGAGCCAGAGAGTAATAGACTGGCTGCTGAATCCGTTCACACAACCACTGGGCTTTGTTACTGCCCAGCTTAATCTCCTCCTCAGCACATTGTGGGCATGTTTTCCTGCTTTGTCTGCTAGAGGCCAGTGTGAGCACCGGCTCTGCTCTCGGAGCATGGCCAAGGCACTTTCTCTTTCTGAGCCTGATTTCTCTTCTGCAAAATGGGCATATAACAGAACTTACCTCTGACGAGGTATCATGTGCCTCCATGAAGGGAATACTTGAGTGGTTTCCCTGGTAGTCCAGTGGTCAAGAATTATCCCTGCAATGCCACGGGGGACATTGCTTCAATCCCTGGTCCAGGAAGATCCCACCTGCCACAGAGCAACTAAGCCCATCCACCACAACCACTAAACCAGCACTCTAGAACCCTCGAGCTGAATCCGCGGAAGCCTGCACAGCTGGAGCCTGTGGTCTGCAGCCAGAGAAATCGCTATAGTGAGAAGCCTGAGCACCACAATGGAGAACAGCCCCCACTTGCTGCATCTAGAGGAAGCCTTCGTGCAGCAGCAAAGACCTGTGCGTACACGCGTGCTTAGTCCCTCAGTCGTGTCCGACTCTTTGCAACCCCATTGGACTGTAGCCCGCCAGGCTCCTCTGTCCATGGGATTCTCCGGGCAAGAATACTGGAGTGGGTTGCCATTCCCTTCTCCAGGGGATCTTCCCGATCCAGGAATTGAATCTAGGTCTCCTGCTTTGCAGGCAGATTCTTTACTGTTTGAGCCACCAGGGAAGCCAACAAAGACCCACCACAGTCAATCAATCAATCAATAAATCTTTAAAAAAAAAGAGGAAGAATACTTGGCTCATGGACTTCTAAAGCAGGGTTTCTGGACTTCGGCAATACAGATGTTTAGCAGCACTCCCAACCTCTACCCACTAGAAGCTGGTAGTACCCACCCCCTAATTGGGGCTTCCCAGGGGCCACTCATAGTAAAGAAAGAAAGTGAAGTCACTCAGTGGTGTCCAGTGCTTTGCGACCCCATGGACTGCAGCCCGCCAGGCTCCCCCGTTCATGTGATTTTCCAGGCAAGAGTTCTGGAGTGGGTTGCCATTTCCTTCTCCAAGGGATCTCCCTGACCCAGAGATTAAACCCGGGTCTCCCGCATTGCAAGCAGATGCTTTACCGTCTGAGCCACCAGGGAAGCTGCAGCATAGTAAAGAACCCACTTCCCAGTGCAGGAGATGTAAAAGACGCAGGTTCGATGCCTGGGTCGGAAGCAGGGCATGACAACCCACTTCAGTATTCCTGCCTGGAGAATCCCATGGACAGAGTAGACCGGCAAGCTACAGTCCATAGGGTCACACAGAGTCGGACACGACTGAAGCAACTTAGCACACACACACACACACACACACACGCACATACACCCTAAATGTGACAACCAAAAATGTTTCCAGATATTGCCAAATGTCTCCTGGTGTTGGGCTTGGGCAGAATCCCCTCTGGTTGAGAAACTCTGTTCTAGGTCAGTGATTCTTCAGCCTGTCTGCATATTAGATTCACCTTCTTAGAGTCTGAATTCTTGCCTGGAAAATCCCATGGATGGAGCCTGGTAGGCTGTAGTCCGTGGGGTTGCTAAGAGTGGGACACAACTGAGCGACTTCACTTTCACTTTTCACTTTCATGCATTGGAGAAGGAAATGGCAAGCCACTCCAGTGTTCTTACCTGGAGAATCCCAGGGACGGGGGAGCCTGGTGGGCTGCCGTCTCTGGGGTCACAGAGTCGGACACGACTGAAACGACTTAGCAGCAGCAAGAGTCTGAAAGCTTCTCAAAGCCAGCCCCACCCAATTGCCTTAGATTCTCTGAGGGTGAGGTCCGGGGTCAACATTGTTTGTTCTGTTTGTTTGAGTTTTTTGTTGATGTTGCTTTAATTAATTTTTTTTTAAAATTTTTGGCTGCATCAGGTCTCAGTTGTGGCACGAGAGATATTTTGTGGACTCACTCAGCTTCTCTCTGGTTTCAGCACGTGGGTTCTGCAGCTGCCAGTTGTGCTGGCTTAGTTGCCCCTCAGCATGTAGCGTCTTAGTTCCACAAGCAGGATCAAACTTGTGGCTCCTGCATTGGAGGGCAGATCCTTAGGCAATGGACCGCCAGAGGAGTCCCATGAGCATTGCTAAAGCTCCGCAGGTGAACCCAGTGGGCATTTAAGGTTGAGACCAGCAGCAGGAGACAGGTGATGCACCCAAAACGGGCCA
This sequence comes from Madoqua kirkii, assembly GCA_006408675.1. NCBI lineage: Eukaryota > Metazoa > Chordata > Mammalia > Artiodactyla > Bovidae > Madoqua > Madoqua kirkii. The sequence goes on along the minus strand of SJYC01019309.1, from coordinate 1,899 downwards.
TGGAGGAGGTCTCAGCAGAGGTGTGGGCCACATCCAGGGAGATCAGCAGGAGGTGGTGACGTACCCAGGGCTGCCGGGAGCTGGGCGCTGTTATTACCCTGTCTTGGGCTCAGGCTGCCATAACACAGAGCAGATTGCTTAAGTGACAGACTATTCTCTCAGTTCTGGAGGCTGAAAGTCCAAGATCAAGGTGCCAGCATGATTGGTTTCTTTTTCTTTCTTTCTTTAAATATTTTTAAACTTATTTATTTGGCTGCGTCATGCTTTCAAACTGTGGTGCTAGAGAAGACCCTTAAGAGTCCCTTGGACTACAAAGAGATCAAACCAGTCAATCCTAAAGGAAATCAACTCTGAATATTCGTTGGAAGAACTGATGCTGAAGCTGAAACTCCAATACTTTGGCCACCTGATGCGAAGAACTGACTCACTAGAAAAAACTCTGATGCTGGGAAAGATTGAAGGCAGGAGGAAAAGGGGATGAGATGGTAGGATGGCATCACCAGCTCAGTGGACGTGAGTTTGAGCAAGCTCTGGAGATAGTAAAGGGCAGGGGAGCCTGGTGGGCTACAGTCCATGAGATCACAAAGAGTTGGACACGACTGAGTGACTGAACAACAACAAAGGTCTTAGCTGTGGCCTATGGATCTTCATTCGCAATATGCACAATCTTTAGTTGTGGCATGGGGATCTTGTTCCCTGACCAGAGATTGAACTCAGGCCCCCTGCACTGGGCATGCGGAATCTTAGCCACTGGACCACCAGCGAAGTCCCAGGGCTGGTTTCTGATGAGGTCTCCCTTCCTGGCTTGCAGACAGCTGCATTCTCACTGTGTCCTCGTGTGGACTTTCCTCTGTGTGCGAGTGGAGAGAGAAAGGTCTCTGCAGCCTCTTATAAGGACACCAGTCATATCGGATCATCAGGCTTCACCCTTATGACCTCCAGTAATCTTGCCTGGAAAATTCCATGGACAGAGGAGGAGGTGCCTGGTGGGCTATATAGTCCATGCTGTCCCAAAAAGTCGAAAATGACTGAGTGGCTAAACAACAACTATGACCTTATTTAACCTTTTTTTTTTGGCCACAGTGCACAGCTTGTGGGATCTGTTTCTTGATCAGGGATTGAACCCAGGGCCTTGGCAGTGAAAGCACCAAATCCTAACCACTAGACCACCAGGGAACTCTCTCATTTAAAATTATGCTGCTGCTGTTGTTGTTTAGTTGCCAAGTCTTGTCCAACTTCTGCAATCCCATGAACTGTAGCCCACCAGCCTCCTCTGTCCATGGGATTTCTCAGGTGGAGTGGATAACCACTTCCCTTACCAGGGCTTATTCCTGACCCAGGGATGAAACCCACGCTTCCAGCATTGACAGGCAGATTCTTTACCACTGAGCCACTGGGGAAGCCCTCAGTTCAGTTCAGTTCAGTCACTCAGCCGTGTCCGACTCTTTCTGACCTGCATGCCAGGCCTCTCTGTCCATCACCAACTCCTGGAATTCACTCACACTCAAGTCCATCGAGTCTGTGATGCCATCCAGCCATCTCATCCTCGGTCGTCCCCTTCTCCTCCTGCCCCTAATCCCTCCCAGCATCAGAGTCTTTTCCAATGAGTCAACTCTTCACATGAGGTGGCCGAAGTACTGGAGTTTCAGCTTTAGCATCATTCCTTCCAAAGAAATCCCAGGGCTGATCTCCTTCAGAATGGATAGGTTGGATCTCCTTGCAGTCCAAGGGACTCTCAAGAGTCTTCTCCAACACCACAGTTCAAAAGCATTAGTTCTTAGGTGCTCAGCCTTCTTCACAGTCCAACTCTCACATCCATACATGACCACTGGAAAAACTATAGCCTTGACTAGACGGACCTTAGCCAGCAAAGTAATGCCTCTGCTTTTGAATATGCTA